>CATIWO010244182.1:0-12108 GCA_949673435.1 Macaranga tanarius | reverse complement strand
CTTCAAATGTAGTAGGATCATCAGTATGAACACTTTCTTCATAAACATGCAACTCTTACATATTATGAAGAAAATTGTATCTCACTGGTGGATGAGATACCCTACTAGATTTTTGAGGAGTTGGTGTGTCAACATTCTTAATTGGAATAGGCTCCTCGGGTTGATCAATTGCCATTTGATCATTTTGTTGGATTGCTTCCTTAGATGACTCCTCATCTAACATTATCTTTCTTCCTTTGCCTCCTTCTTTGAGAAACTGTTTCTCAAGAAATATGGCATCTCTACTTACAACAATAAGTTGTTCAGCAGGAAGATAAAAGCAAAATCCTAAATTATCTTTAGGATATCCAATAAACCTTCCTTTGATCGATTTCACATCCAACTTGTTTGATTTCAGCTTTTTAATAAAAGCTGGGCACCCCCAAATCCTAACATGTTTAAGAATTGGTGCCCTACCATTCCATATCTCATATGGTATAGTAGACACGGACTTGGATGGAACACAATTAAGGATATAACTAGCCATTTAGAGTGTAAAACCCTAAAGTGATATAGGAAGATCGGTATAGCTCATCATAGACCGTACCATATCCAATAGGGTACGATTCCTCCTTTCAGACACACCATTTAATTGTGGCATTCCAGGAGGTGTGAGTTATGATGCAATACCATATTCCCTAAGGAACTCAATAAACTCGGTACTTAAGTATTCACCTCCTCGATCCGATCGAAGAGTTTTAATACTTTTTTCGGTCTGGTTCTCTACTCGGGCTTTAAACTCTTTGAACTTTTCAAAGGATTCACTTTTATGTTTTATAAGAAATAAATGCCCATACCTTGATAGATCATCTATAAAGATAATGAAATAGACGAACCCACCTCTAGCCATTTCACTAAACGGCCCACATACATCACTATGTATGATCTCCAACAAATCTTTAGCTTTTGCTATTTGTCCAACAAATGGTGATCTTGTCATCTTGCCTTGAAGACAAGCCTCACAAGTCAAATTGGATGCGGATTCAAGATTGCTCAAGATTCCCATCCTTTCCAACTTTGTGATCCTATCCTCCGCAATGTGACATAATCTCAAATGCCAAAGATATTTAGAGTTAGAGGCATTTTCTATTAACATTGCATTTGTATTACTCACAATGGTTTGAGGCTTCTTGTTATTAGATATATTATGAATATAATAGAATCCTTGTATTAAATAACCCATGCCAATTATTTCATTTCCATAAAATATGTTACAAGCATCATTCTTGAAATGAAATTTATAATTCTTTCTAGTCAAACTATAAATTAAAATTATGTTCGTATAAGCATTAGGTACATATAATACATTGTCTAATAACAAAAGATGATCATAAAGATCAATAGAAGTGGATCCTATAGCTTTGGCAGCAACACTTACTCCATTCCCAAGCTTTAAGGTCACTTCCCCAAGCCTCAATCTTCTCTCATTTACTAGATCCTCCAAGGATGAAGAAATGTGAGAACTAGCACCGGTATCCAATACCCATGCCTTAGATGAGCTGTCAGAACATTTGGAAGCAAATAACTCAGAGAAAGTCCCACCTTCTCCTTGTTTGCCCTTTCCATTTGTCTTTTGAGACTCCAGGAACCTAGGACAATTCCTTTTCCAATATCCATCACCCTGGCAATGGAAACACTTTCCCTTGCCTTGCTCTTTCCTTATGGTGGCCTTGGGCTTAACAACACTTGCCTTGCCCTTATATTTGGTTAAACCACCCGAGGGTTTGATAACACTTGTCTTGCCCTTCAAAGAGTCATGTATGATGAAATGCGAGTTTGTTGGTTTCATATTATTAAATTATCTGCAAAGGTAACAAGATTAATTAGTAATAAGACATTGTAATTGAACCATTAGATTTAGTCTTTAATCATAATGGCCTCCCACTAACTTGGCAAATACTATACTTCCAAGTAGAAAACAGAAATCCCTTGTTAAATGGATTTCTAGTGGGTAATAGAGTTCTTAATAGGCCACTAAAATCCCTCAGGTACACATTGCCATTCTTGAAATATTAGTTCTAATTAAGTGGACAACTCTTATCCATCACATCTCATGTGAGGTTCCATTAATCCGGCTCCTAATGTTATGGGCCTCAGGTACACCTAATTGTCGTTCTTGGCCTTTGGCATTAGTTAGGTCCATACCATTAGATTAGTAAAATGTATGGATTTGAACACTACAAACCTCAGGTACGCCTATTTTCCATTCTTGGCCTATAGTGTATCCACACACCCACAACATCTCATGCTTAACAATAATACTACATGGATCTCTTGGCCCTCATGCACACCTCTATGTATCCATAGTTGATGCACACAAGTCCAAAACCATGTAAGTTATTACTCCAATTGAGAGCCTAGTCCTAAATTTGGTTGGAAGATTTTTGGATTAATTATTAAGGTCTCACTTTGCATATTAACCATTTTACAATATATATATCTCATACGTACATTTCATGCCATCCATCCACAATATACATATCTCTCATATACATTGCATGGCATCCTACATCCATCTATATACATATCTCATACATATATAGCATGCCTCAATATACATATCTCATATATACATTGAACATGCAAAATGGATGCAAAAATAAGCAGTGATCATAGGCCTTTCCTAATTCTATTCTAACTCTTAGAATATTTACAAGTGGGCCTAGTACAAGAAAAACCTTCATTCCATGAACCTCCTTAGTCTCCATCATCATGGGCCTTAATCCATGCCACCAAAGGTTGAATGGGCCTCCAATTGAACACTTCAATCTTCAAATCACAACTCTTGTGATGTACATTCAATCCTTGGCATACCAAGGCAAATAATTTACATTTTAATCTATACAACTAACACTTAATTACATAACTATAATAATAAAATCAATTATTATTATAAACCAAAGATGTAAACTAAATTCATGTTCAATCATTACATGAATGACAAGCATACATCCAATTAAAATACAACTATTGCATATTATTTGAAGTAGCAAATCAAGCAAACATGTGTATAATATTGTCCAAGATGCATCATGTGGTATTTTACACTAAAGGATACCTCCGAGCATCAATCATATTGATGAGATAGCCTTGTACATGCCCATGTGTGCATGTACATGGCCATGTAACCATTCTGGTTGCTGGAACAACATGATACATGGCCATGTATCCTTGTACATGGTCGTGTCTCGCCTAGGAAAAATAGGCAGAATAGTACACGGCCATGTACATGGCCGTGTGTCCTCTACACACACTACACGAGATGATGCTCATAGTTACAACACTTGCAACCAACACCATTTTTAATCACAATACTTGCAATTAACATTATTTTGGTTGGAGAGACACATGATGGAGATAAAGGAAATGAAGCAGGTAATGTTGGTGAAGCAGAGACAGAGGCTGAGGTAGCAAAAAAAGAGGGAGATTGTATTGCTGAGGAAGATATGGAGAGGATTGGTGAAGAAGATATTTTAGTGACTGATTAAGAAAAGGAAAATAATTTCATCAATCTTAAATATGATATAGTGAATGGAGATGAGGATTTGATATATATGCTTAGAGAAATAGGATAACTAAAAGGTGCATCTAAACAAACTGTAAATGTTAATAGGATAATTGAGACAGAAGAATAGAATAAAGATGCAAAACATAATGAATAAACTGATACACAAAATAGGGAAGGAATTGTGGGTTCAAGTGCTAGTAAAAGGAAAGTAAAAAAGAAGGGTAAAAAAAGAGCTATTGGAAGACCAAAATCAAAGGGAATTCATATAAACTCTAGTGGGGTATATGCAACTATGAGAGTTATAGATAATGAAGTACAATCTAATTATGCTACCTCTGATGAGCTTCACACAGCATCAGAGTCTGATGGAGAAGAAGTGGGGATAGTAAAAAGGGTTAAATTCCCCAGTTTTAATGCTGAGAGGGATATGAAGGATCCTACATTTTCAGTTGGGATGTTGTTTACAACTAAGAAGGAGTTTAAGGAGGCATGTAAGCAGTGTAGAATAAGACATAAATTCCAATTGCACTTTCCTAAGAATAATAAGATGAAAGTTAGGTGTGAATATTATGATGGATATAGATTGTGGATATGTACTTGTAAATACAACAAGCATGATAATAATGACTTGACTTTTCAAGTTAGAACTTTCAACTTGAAGCATACATGTGCTAAAAAACATGCTAATTTTCACCTGACATCCCAGTGGATTGCTCAACACTACTTGAAAGAGTTCAGGTGTGATCCAACTTGGAAACTTCATGCTATTATTGCAAGGGTAAAAAAAAAGAAATGAAATTTAGAATATCTAAGATGAAGGCATGGAGGGCGAGAGATTATGCTTTAAATGCAGATTAATAGAGATGAGAAGGAGCAATATTCAATGTTATATCACTATAGGAAAGAGTTACTTAGGAAAAATCTAGGAAGCACAGTTGGGTTCAAGGAACCAAAAGGTGTATTTAAGGGAATATATGTATGCATAGTAGGTCTGAAAAAGGCATTCAAATTAGGATGTAGGCTAATAGTTTACCTAGATTGATTCTAGCTCAAAGGAACATTTGGGGGTCAATTGCTTACTACAACTGTAATTGATCCTAATGACTACATACTCTTAATAGCATGGGCAATTGTGAACACGAAAAGTACTGATACTTTTCTTGGTTCTTTTAATTACTATAAGAGGATCTTAAAATATGGAATTCACACCATTGGGTGTTTATGTTAGACAGACAAAAGGTTAAAACCTATTTATTCATACTTGATGCTATGATTTTATTTTGATACATTATACAATGACACTTATTTCTAGTGCTTTCTTGCAGGGATTAAAAAGAGCAGTTCATGACTTATTTCCTCATTTTGAGCATATGCTATGTGTGAGACATATGTAGACCAATTTAAGGTCTAAGTTCAAGATGGGAATTTCAAGCATAAATAAGGAGCTCAAAGATTGGATTTGGAATGCTGCAAGGGTAACATTTATCATCAAGTTACAATATTGGTTAGACAAAATTGCAGAAAAGTACCCTGATGCATTTGAGTGGCTTAAAGAGAGGCCGTGTAAGGAGTGGAGCAGAGCTTGTTTCAGTCCAATAGTAAAATATGATATTTTGCTTAATAATCTCAGTGAATGCTTTAACAAGTATATTTTGGATGCAAGGGAAAAGCCCATATTAACAATGATGGAAATGATTATATCATAGCCAATGAAGAGAATTAACACTAAACAAATGTTGGGTAAGAAATTTAAAAGGGAATTATGCCTTAAAATCAAGAAGAAGTTAGCAGTATATAAAAAAGAGTCCTCCAATTACACAGTAGAATTTGCTGGCTCACCAAGAGTTTAGGTAAAGGACCTGATGGTCAATTTATAGTTAACATGGAGAAGAGGACCTATGCCTGTAGGAGAAGGGATCTCATAGGCATTCCATGTATGTATGCATGTTGTTGCATACTTGATAATAACGAAGAACTAGAGAAATATGTACAATTATGCTACTCAAAGTCAACATATGAAAAAGTTTATAGTTGTGTCATTAACCCCACCAATGGTCCTACCATGTGGGAGCAGGAGAAGAATGCACCTGGAATATTTATTGCACCTTCACCAATGAAAAAAATGAGGCAGAAAGGCCATAACAAAAAGAAAGGCAGCAAAAAAACTTGAGAAACAAGCAGCAGAAAAGAAATCAAAGGCAAAATCAGTTCAAAAGATAAAATTAAAGGGAAAGGGGGTGGTCGCAATAAAATGCAGTGTTTATAGACAATTAGGACATAATAAGAGATTCTATAACTCTAAGGACAACTCTGTTACATCTAATGCAAATAACGTGAGTACTTTTTTTTATTTCTTTCTGAGTTTGGATATTTTAATATCGACAGCTGTTTTAAAGTTCTTTTTTTTATGTTCATTTTATGTTTAGCAAAATAGGAGCACAATAATAAATACTACACCTTCAATTACTATGCAATGGATGATGGATGTAAGATATTTGCTTTTCTAATGAATATGTGGCTTTATATGAATGTAGCAACATGCATCAGTATTTTGAGTTTAGTATTTTATTGTAGGAAAGTAGTACTGTTTCAAGAATCAGGAATGATGTCTCACAAGCTTTTCTATTTGATAATATTTGTGTATATATATGCTTTTTCATTTGTAATGTTTTATCACACCTTGAGCAAAATGTTAATTATATTATTATTTTTTAGGATTCTTAAAAAAGCACCATCTCACATGTAATGGGATTAACACCTTTAAATATGGAATGCCCAAGCCAATTTGAACAGCATATTAATCTACCACAAGCAACCAAGAGAAAGAAAAGATCATAGCCATTTGGAAAACATGTGCCTTCGAGATATATGGATCACCTTAAGAAATCCAAAAAAAATGAGCATCCTGTGTTTTATGTTTGGATTGTATAGTGCCAACTAGTAGCTAGAACACTTATCCATTTTGGTTATTTTTTTGTGGTTTTAACTTTATGATGGTTATGGTTATAGTTGTTATGTTTTGGCTTATACCAGTGTACATGACTTTATTTTGGGTTATCTTTGGTGTTTTAATATTGAAACAAAGACATATGATGCTTTAGTATTATATAGAAAGGTAAAATGGATGGTACTTTGATGGGGACAAAAAAGGTGTGGGACTTTCATAGAGAATTGTAACATATAGCACTAAAAAACAAAAAAGAAAGTAAAGATTCTCTAGCCTATTAATAGGGATTATGGATTTGGCCCTTATTTTCTAATTATAGTATTTGGATGAGCTAACTCAAGGTCTTTTCATTGCATAATTACTCTATTTTCCATGCTTTTCATAGGGTCGAGAGTCATCTTGTTAGTGATTGCTTTACTAAAAATCTGGCTTCCTTGTTTTGCTTCTTGACCTATGTTAAAATGTACATCCATCTGATGCCAGTACTAATGCCAATAACTTGTTTACTCTAAACAGCTCTTGCTTCATTATTGAATGAAATAAATAAAAGCTAGGTTTTCCCCCAATAAGCAGCATTCTTGTAATGTTTAACTTTTGCAATGTCCATGCCATTTTCTTTGATGGGTAAGCTTAGTGGAACAAACTATAATTTAGACGCCTACATTACTCACTAAAATAGCCGACAAGCCCTCCTATTCAATCTTCCGAGTGCCTCTAAGCCTTATGAAAATTCATCCTGAACATTTCAACCCCAAATAGTCTCAATTGGTCCCTACTACTATGGAAAACATCTCTAGATGATTAAAAAATACAAACAATGATTTATTGGAACTATACTAGCCCGAACAAGAGAATTCGATGTGGGGCTCACTAATTTTTTTGTAGCTATAGCACTAGATGAGAAAAGGATAAGGGTAAGTTGTTTAGAGATTATTGAATATAGCAGCTATGAGTTAATCAAAATGATGGTACTTGATGGATATTTCATTATGGAATTTATCTGCATAGTAAGAGCGTTAGTGCAAATTGATCACTATTGCCATGGATATTGTACACACTTTTTAGAGATATTCTCAGGCTAAAGAGTCAAACTCCTTACTTTGTCATCTAAACTTTTTATAATAAAAAACCCCACTACATACCAAATCCAATATCACTAAGACACCAAACCACCAAGAAAAGAAACAAATCCAATACAAAAAAAATGCTAAGAACCCATAAAAGATTAATGAAAAAGAGAATTGAATCAAAGAGAAAAAATATATCCCATAAAAAAAGGATGGGGCGACTGCTCCATCTGTCTAATCCGCCACCACCCTGACATCTCGACCCTCGCTTACTCGCCTCTCCATGTAAGACTTGCATTTTTGTCCTCAACTCCTTTGCTCGCATTGATTTCACAACTATGCCCCTTCTATTTCCAATGCAATCCTTCTCCATTTTAAAATTTTCAACTAAAACAAAAACATAAAAAACCTAATTCAATCCTTTAACATCTAAATAGACCAAAAGAGACCATAAATAACAATTGATGCGCATAGAAAAATACAAAAATAGTAGTGCTTCCATTACATCTGAGTTTTTTTTGGCATTTTTATTTTTTCCAGTGTTTTTGGCGATAAAGAAGGATGGGGCACGGAGGTAATATTTTTTAGGTAAATAGGGCACGCATGTAATTTTGAAAAAGTTAAGGTTTTGAAGTAATAAAAATATAAAAATAGAATATTTGTATAAAGATCCCATAAATTAAGTTTGACCAAAAGTTTCAAATTTACTGTCACTTTTTTTTTATTTTAACTTTAACTCTTCGTGTTTTTATAAAACATTATTTTTTAAATTTTTTTATTTCATTTTTACTTTATTACTATATGTGGTCCCAAAAGAAAAGCGCACACCTTGGCACATATGGTTCCAAATTTACATGTGGTCCTAAATATATATATGGTATTTTTCTTGATTGATGTGCATGTAGTCCCAAAAGTATTATTTTTAGAAAAAGAAACAAAAAAAAAATTTAGTTATTTGATGTGTATATGGTCCTAAAAAGTATTAATGTACATGTGGTCACAAAAATATTTTTATTATTTTTAGTTGTTTTCAGGTTATTTCTATATTTTTTGTTTGTTTTCAAGTTTTTTTTATGAATATATTTTTACTATTTTTTGGTTGTTTTTAGGTTATTTTCTTGATTGTTTTCAGGTTGTTTCTATATTTTTTTTGCTTGTTTCAATTTTTTTTATGAATATATTTTTAATTATTTTATTTCTTTAAATATTATATATTTTTGAGTGAATGAGTGAGTTAAAATTTTTAAAAGTGAAATATTTTATTTTCTTACTAAATCATATATTTAAGTAAAATATAAATTTATTAAATTATTTAAATCAATAAAAGTTATTTTAAATTATTAAATATTTTATTATTATTTATTAAGTATTAATGTAATGCCTGCAAAATGGGTCATGAAATTTTATGCATTTTATTTAATGTTATTTGTTAAGATAGAACATGATGCATTAACAATTATATGTGCATAGAGTATGTAAATTGCATGCATCATGACAGTAATTGTTTGTTGTATTATATGTGATTTTTTAGGGTATATAGCTAGAGAGTGGTGTTGTTAGATTGGAATTTGGGTGTCGATTAAGACTAAATTGTAAGAAAATAGGGACTTGAGTGAAACAATTAGAAGTTTAAGGATTAGTTGGGAAGAGTAGCATTTCATCAAGGAGCTAAGTGGATATTTAGTGATAAATATCACAAATTTGGCTATATCTTCTTCTTCTTCAATGTGGCCTTGCATTAAATACATGGGTGAGTTGTTGTAGAAGGGAGGGAGTTGCACTAAATGCTTCAGGTCACACAATGTGATAGAGTGAGTAATAAAATGTATGGCCCTAATCGACCAATCTAACATCAGATTTAACTCAATCTTAAAACTTGAGAGTTGTAGAGGACTCTCTAAAGTTTCTACAGAATTAAACAAAATGAGATTTGGAGCTCTATAGCTCAAGTTATGGCAAAAATATAAAGGCTAAATTTTCAGTGAAAACAGAGTACGAATTCTACTACCTAAAACTTATCACAACTTAATCAAAAACACAAATAACTTACCAAAAGATGCTCTTTAACTTTGAAGGTTGATAATCTATTAATTGATAATGTTGTATTGATGATACTGAGTTGTGAATGGTTGTGGATTACTTTGAATATTATGATTAATTATATATGTTGCACCAAAGATGATTTTTGGATGTTTGTGTATCTTCTTAAAGTAATTTTGGTTTAAATAAGGCTTTTGGATATGGCCATGTGGCCTTAAAGCATGGCCATGCATATGCAGGGAATCAGATTCAGGATTTAGGCATGGTTATGTGCCTTTTTGGCATGGCCATGTGCCTTTTTGGCATGGCCGTGCAGATTCAGAGAAGAAAAGTGTCAATACAGGCACAACTGTGCATGTCCAGAGTGAAAAATGACACGGCTGTGCATAAATTTTGTATGGCCATGTGAGCCCAGCATGCCAAGTTTAAAAACTCAGGCACAACCGTGTGCAATTTCTACACTGTTGTGCGCAGCTTGTTGCTGAAATTTCTTATAGTTTATTGCGCGGTAAGTTATTTATATATTTCCCTTAATTAGTGTAACATCCGTGTCCTAGAACCGGATTACTATTTATTAATGATGATTAGAGCTAATTGTCAATTGTTTGAATAAATGATTTAGAGTTTATTATTTTGTAAGTAAGTCTATATTTGATATAGAGATTTAACATGTGGTATTAAATTGAAGTTGAAAATGAGATTTTTACATAAGACAATAAAGTTGTATTATATTGAATGGAATGTGAAGGATGAAATTGAAAAGAAAAGAAGGGACTAAAGTATAACAAATGGAAATGATTGGAGTTGAGAAAGAAGAAAGAAAAGATAAGAGACCAAAGGAAGAAGAAGGAGAGTGGTTGGAGTGAATAGTGAAAGGTATGGTGAGGAAGATGAAGAAGAAGAGGGAAGAAGGAGAAGATGAGGGCAGAAGCAAAAGGAGAGGAAAAGTGGTATGAAATAGAGAGGAGAATCTGAATTCAACCAGAGAAGAACGATTCGGGTAGAGAAAATTATGAGTGGTGGATTTAATTAAAGTTTTTGTGTTTTATTTTTAATAAGCTTTAATTCTGGAATTTGGGTATTTTGATGCATAAAATTGTAGATTTAGGCTTGCTTTTGGTGTTTGTGAGTTGGTTATACATGTATCTTCAGTTTAGAGTTGTTAATTGAACTTCTGGCATGCCTAAATTTGTGTAAAAATCAATTTTTGGTCGAATGGCTGCTGCTGTCGAAACGGACCCAGATGGCCAGAGGGCGGCGCCTCACCGTAGAGGTGGCACCTCTGCCATGGTGGGCAGCGCCTCCGCGCTCGTGGGTGGCATCTTCGCAATGCTAGGCGGCGCCTTCGCCCACGATGACGACGCCTTCGCAATGGGAAATCGGGATGCCTCTATAATGGTGAGAGGGCGGCGCCTCTATGACGCGCAGTCGGTGCCTCTGAATGGGAAGTCGGCGCCCCTGCACTGTGCTCGCGCCTATGTGAATAGTAAAACGTCCGATTATGACCGTTTACGCTTGTTTAAGGTGCATCGACGAACCAAATTGTATAATGATGTTCGAGAACCCTAAAACCTCGAGAAACGAGAGTTAATTCTTTAGTCTCGATAATTTTGATTGAATGTTAATTAACGCGTATTAACGAATAAAAGATACCTAATTACTGTAATTGGGAAGTCTCAGACAAAGGGACTAAATCCTTGTGAATAACTGATAATGGAAATGTAATGAAATTCTATATGAGAGTATATATGTATATGTATATGGGATGAGTTGGGATGTTAAGCTGGCCACTCGTTTGATAACTGTCTTTGGGACAGCGCAGGGATCCAGAGGTGCCTTTGGGCCGGATCTTTGTGGTTTATATGTATGCATACGATGATATTGAAATGAAAATATGTTTTGGCTAGTGTAAGCCATGGAAAGAAAGATGAAATGTTATGTGAGGATGAGAGATATTGTATATTGTTATTTTCCTTTGGGGAAAGGGTTGAGATTATCTATGATGAGATAATTGAGAATATTGTGAATGATAATAATGATGCAATTGTGATGATCAACTCTCAACCTTAATAATGATTGAGGTGTAACCTCCTAATAATTAAAAAATGAAAACCGTTGTGGTAACCAAATATTGCGAGAATCGCTATTAAAAATGCCAGGTGAATAAAGTTTACTCAGCATTAGAATTTCAAGCTATTATAGATTTTTGTGTTTATTTATGTAAGAATTTTGGCTATAAGTTTGTAATGATTTTTATTGGATAACTTTAAAGGAATCAAGGATTCATTTGATGTTTTGAAATGCTTGAGCTCTATTTCAGAAAAAAGAAAATTATATTCTTGATTGATTAAAAGTATTTGATGATTTTTGTGAAATAGAAACGTCTTGCCAATTATTTTGTACAACAAGGATTTATTTTAAAAAGGGTTTTATAAATTGAGTTTTATCGCTGGAAAAATAGTTCAAGATGGTTTTGGTTTGACGATTTGTCATAAAAGATATATTTT
>CATIWO010244157.1:0-41611 GCA_949673435.1 Macaranga tanarius | reverse complement strand
ACACGGGCGGGAACACGGGCGTGTTCCAGGCCGTGTTTCGACTCGGTTTTCACTCTAGAAAGCTACACGGGTCGAGACACGCCCGTGTAGCGACTAGAGGTGTCCAAATCCGTTTGGGAAGCATTTTTCTCCTATTTTTCTCTCCATAAACTCTATAAATAAGCCTTGTATCAAGTTAGGGTTAAGGAATTCGACCTATTCATCATTGTTAGCCGTCTAAACACTCTTTGTACGCTATTTTTACAGTCATAGTGAAATCTCTCCTCCTCTGCCCGTGGTTTTTACCCATATTGGGGTTTTCCACGTAAATTATTGTATCTATTCTTGTTTATTTTATTTTGCTATTGTCTGTGTGTTTGTTTGCATTCGCCTATTGCTTCCGCTACGACTCTAACAGTTGTTGTGCAAGCAGAAGTAGCAACTTCACCTGCTCCTACTCCTACATCTAATGCAACTTCACTCAACTCTTTGCCATCCATGGTCATAGGACTTTTGGTTTGTGCTACATCATTCTTTGGGCTTAAGTTGGTGGCTTGACTTGAGCTTGATAGAGCCTTCCACTTCCATCTATTAATTTGATCCATGTGCTTCTTTTATAGTATCTTGTGATGATCATCCTGAGTTTATTATGGGCATGTTAATAGTACCATGTACCATTTCTTGTGTTGGGTGACTTGCATTAATTTGCTTTATTGAATACATGATTTGATGTAGTGTGTTCCCCACATGTATTAATAAGGTTCTTATGTTTAACTGCTTACTTTGTCTTAAAAATTAAGTGCCAAATAGCATTTTCGACTAACCCCATATTTGGCATTATTTTTAGAAATACAGTAAAAATAAAAGTCATTTTAATTACATGCCAAATTTATTCAAAAAATAAAAATTTATATGAAATATATATTTTAGTATTAAAAATAAATAATGAATTAGAAATAAATTACCACACTATTTTTATGTGAAATTTACTTCATTTCCAGATAACCTAATATTTAAGCATATGATTTCTTAAAAAAAAAAAAATTAAGCATATGATTAAGCTATTAATACATTTACTTTTGCTAGTCTTGTTGAGCTAAAGAGAAACTTTAATTGCTCTATGAATCTCAAATATTTGTCAAGTTCATGGAATTTACTAAAAAATAATATGTAGACAAGCTCAAAGTTTACATTAATTACATTTACTTTTTGTTAGTGTCAAGTGTTTAATCAACAATTTTAGGTATTACAATCCAGAGCTTAGTAGTCATAAGAGTGTAAATTTGGCTTCAAGAACATATTATTTTTTTTCCACTTTCATCAAAATTAATACTAAACAATTTAATAACAAAAGTCATGAAATTATATCAATTAAATATATGATCTATGAGACTTATTTTAATTCTATCATATAATATATCACTCTGAATTAAATTTTTTTTTTCTATTTACTAAACACTGATTTTTTATTAAAATTAATAAATCTCCAAAAATAACGAGAAGCTTTACTCTCCTAATATTGCTAGAAATAATTAAAAAATAATCACCCTATTTCATCTTACATTATTAATTCAACTATCAGTAAAATTTATTTTTTATTTTAACTAAATTATTTGAGATCCAAACTTAGAACTAAAATAAATTTAAGCACTTGAATATTCTAATGATAAAATCTAAAATTTTATTCTAAAACTTGCAGTAAAAATTAGTATTTCAGTGATTTTAGAGCAAATAAAACAGGCCTATAAAATAATGAAACTAATATTGGACCCACTAAGCCCAAAAAAAAAAAAGAGTAGTTAACCTGAGATCTAAGTTTATATTTTTTATTTGTTCTTCTCATATTCAACGTGTTAAATATACGAAAGCCTACCAAACTTTAGTTTTATTTCAATTTAATCACCAAATTTTAATTTGTATCTTTTTAGATACTAAATTTTTATTTAGTTTCACCAACTGACAAAATCTTTTAGTACATAAATAATTTAAATTTACTATTTTGACCCATAATTAAAATTTTTTTACAAATAAGTCCATATTTTTAATACATTTATTAGAAAATAAGAACAAATTTAGAAATTATTTTGATACCAAACTCATTTTGAGTAATAATAAAAACTACGAGAAGGTAAATTTTTAAATTTTTTATAACTTTTGAACTAAATTGAAAAAATAAAGAGATTAAGAGATTAAATTATTTTAAAAAGAAATTTAGAGGATTAAAATTTTTTAATAATACTATTTTTAAAATAAAATTAAAATTAAGTCACTCAAAAAGAAACCTGAACTTGAATAAATATAAAGTTGGTAACCATTGCCGCATTTAACCCCATATTCAACGAACAAAACCACCATTGCTGCGCCTGCAACACAAGATACACAGAGAAGGAGAAGAAGAAAATGAGAAGCAGCGATGGGACATTAATGGGAACAAAAGAAAGGGAACGAAAGAAATGGATTAAGAGAAGAGAAAGATGGATAGTAGTAGTGGGTGTGATTCTTCATGCTGTTTATATGCTGAGTATTTTTGATATATACTTCAAGACTCCAATTGTTCATGGCATGGATCCTGTTAAACCTCGCTTCAATGCACCTGCTAAACGTCTTGTTCTCCTTGTTGGTATTGATATTGTCATCATCTCTTATTATCACTCACCATCTGCTTGTTTTTATGTCTCAATGATTCGATAATATGTATTTTTTGTTTTTCGCTTGCCAATTTGGTTCTTTGAGTAAAATGAGACCTACTCATTTGAACCCAGATGGGTTTTTTCATTGTAGAAAAGTTATAAATCATATGAAGCTTTATAAAGAGTTGGGAAAGTAGAAAAGATGGTTACTTATGGTGCTAATTCCTTTAATTGAGTGGATCTGAGCTTCAAAAGTGACTACAGTAAGAATTGGGGATGATTTTATTTCCATACTTTGACATATTAGATTGTTTCTTGAAGCATTTTCGTTAGAAGAGACCGGGGGAGGGAAGAATGATTAGAGCACAAAATGGCTTTGGTCTTGTTGGGATTTACATTTTCGTTTATATATTTTTATCTTTAAATGAGTTCCTTCATTAACATCAGTGTCACTAAACTGTTCTTAAAGTTGTTTTCACTTATATTTTCAAACGGTTTTTAAGTTACAATTTCTTTAATCTTTTAATGCAGCGGATGGTTTACGTGCTGATAAGTTTTTTGAGCCGGATTCCAAGGGAAAATACAGAGCTCCATTTTTAAGGAGTATAATTAAAAATCAAGGTAGATGGGGAGTTTCTCATGCTCGTCCACCTACAGAATCAAGGCCGGGTCATGTTTCTATAATTGCTGGTTTCTATGAAGATCCTAGTGCAGTCACAAAAGGTATTATTCAATCCTTCTGTACCACATTAATCAATGAGTCATTCTTCATTGTATGGTGCATGATCGCTAGTGTCACATTCATATGAAAGATATTTGACTGTGTTTACAGGTTGGAAAGCTAATCCAGTTGAATTTGATTCGGTTTTTAATCGAAGCAGACATACATTTGCCTATGGTAGCCCAGATATTGTCCCAATATTCTGTGCTGCCTTGCCGCACAGTACATGGAAGAGCTACCCTCACGAGTTTGAAGACTTTGCAACTGGTTTGTTAAAAACTTTAAACATAAAGACTTTCCTATGGGAATTTTATATCGCTATTGTTTATTAAAATATTGATTTACTGACCAAATTTCAAATTTAGAAAAGGAATTTATAGGGTTTATTATGACTATCTCCATTAGTGAGACAATACTGAAGGAGCAAATACTTTTATGTTATGCTGCCTCATGTTATATATTTCTTACATTCGTATACATTGATCAATTCCATAATTTTTATGCAGATGCTTCCTTTTTGGATGAGTGGTCCTTTGATCAATTTCAAGGCCTTCTGAATAGGTCCAATGAAGACTCAAAGTTGAAGGAGTTACTTCTACAGGATAATCTTGTTTTCTTTTTGCATCTACTTGGATGTGATTCTAATGGACATGCTCATCGGCCTTTTTCATCAATCTATCTCAATAATGTCAAGGTTGTGGATCATGTAGCAGAACGTGTTTATGCTCTTCTTGAAGATTATTATCAGGACAACAGTACAGCATATGTATTTACGGCTGATCATGGAATGAGTGATAAAGGTTTGGCAAAAAAGAATTAGTTATCTCTACTTGATTACTCCTTGCTGCTTTTATCAATTTCTCTTTTTTGGTAGTTGCAAGGTATTATGAGATTTATTTCTAATTTGAAAAGTAATGGAGCTGGTTGGCCTAGTTTAATGCCTCACCAAATTGACTGGCAAACCAGGGCTTAAATATTGATTCCAATATTCTTCAGCATGATTAAGATTCTTTGGTTTTAAATTACCTAGAGAAGATTAATTTTACATGCTTCTTTTGAATCCTCATTTCATCTATAACAATGCTTTTCTGTGAGTTCTTTCAATTTGCAGATGCTGACATTAATGTTTCTAATGGTAGGTAGTCATGGAGATGGGCATCCTTCAAACACTGATACTCCCCTGGTTGTTTGGGGGGCAGGTGTCAAATATCCTAAACAAATCTCTAGTACTGGCCATTCTGATCATGAAGTTCGTTTTGTTGATGAACATGCCCACAACATGCCAACACCTATAGATTGGGGACTTAATGGCATTGAAAGGGTGGATGTGAATCAAGCTGATATTGCTCCGCTCATGGTTGTACATTTCATTTTTTAAAATTTGGTCCTGATTTATTGCCTTCAGGTGACCTTAGCTTTTATTGATATCTGATATATTTTTTCCCCATGTCTGGCAGTCAACGCTTCTTGGTGCACCATGTCCTGTTAACTCAGTTGGAAATTTACCCCTTGAATATGTTGATATGGTTGAGGTTGGTTCAGTAAACATCTTTACTGTAGTTATAAGATGCAGCAGTCAATATTTCTTCTTTTGAGTTATGCTAGTATTGACCTAGCAAAGGTTCACATGGGGATGCATCTAGTGTGCGTGGTTTCAATTAGAGAACACACAAAAGATTCTAATTGCTTCTTGTGTGTCGTTAGTGACTAATCTGTCCTATCATTAATATTGATATAGATATTCAATCATGCTTATTTATGTTTCACCTTAACATACACATCGAACATTATCATATACCAAATAAATATTCTTATAATAAATTATAAATTTAACGAGTAAAATCACCTGTAATAACCATTATAAAGTGAATTATGGAATAGAAAGCCTTTTTCTATGGTGCCTTCTGTTGATTGTTGTTATTTCAGCAACCTATAGGTTACTTGAGTTCCAAATGTTAGATGAAATTCCCCTTTATGTCCACCCACTCCATTTGGGATCACTGATGAAAATTTTGATTGTTAATTGAATAAAATCACAATTAAAATAACTGAAACAGAAACTAAGTTTTGTTTCTATTTTAAATATCCAGGTAGAGGAAGTTGAAGCTGTTTTAGCCAATACAAAGCAAATCCTCAACCAGTTTCTTTGCAAATCACGTATCCTTTCCTTTTATCATTATATACATATACTTTTTCAGTTCTGTGACAGACTCTTGCTTTTTAGCTTTAAGCAAAACATGTTAAATTCCTTTCAGAAACTATTATTTTGTTGCTCATATATACATATCTATTTTATAATATTGATCTGCTTTGTTGATGTTAATTACTTGATGCTGATCTGTTTAACTGAAATAATTTGGTGTTTATGTTTGCTAACATCAAGCTATACAAGGTAGTTATACTTTCCTGTTTGATTCCTTGCTCAAAACCTGTTGTCCATTTATCTGCTGATACACTTCTGAACTTCATATTGGTCATAATTTCTTTAAAATATATGATCTTTTGACTGTGACAATTTATTCATGGACGTAATTGAGTTTCTATTTCTTTGTCCTTGATAAACTTAGAAATAAAGCAGTCAAACTCGTTATACTTCAAGCCTTTTAAGCCACTGGCCGAGTATTCCTCTATGTTGGAAGGCATTGAGCATTTAATATCCATAAGAGACTACCAAAATGCAATGGCTCTGACGGAAAAGCTTAGAACCTTGGCGCTGCAAGGACTTCATTATTTTCAAACATATGACTGGTTGATGCTGATGACTGTAATTACTCTTGGTTATCTTGGTTGGATGGTCTGTCTCATTCTCCATGTGCTGCAATCATATACATCACTAGCAGGAGATGTATTCATGAAGCAAGCTGCACAGGAGAAAAATAAAAAAGGAAAAGTAATTTCTAAGTAAGCTTAACCTCTTATAAGCTGTATTTTTTTTTATATAATTAAGAAAAGAGAAAAGATGAAAGAAAAGAAAAAAAATTATGTGTCATGTTCAGGCTAAAGATAGAGCTTTTTAGATTTATCACTTTTGGAACATTACTGATGCTTGTAGCTTGAGTTTCATTTAAGGTTTTTTAATACACTGCAGCATTCTTTTCATTTAAAGCTGTCCTTTTAATTAATAATACAAAGTTTTGGCCAACTAAGGTAGGTTTTCTCTTTTTCTAAAAACTTTTTTAACGTAATTAAGGAAAGTTTATAGCATACATTTTTCATTCTACATCAAGAATTTAATGACTTGATTTTTTCACCACCCAGGCTCGCAATACCTGTTCCTGCTGTTATCTGTAGATTGTGCTTGCTGAGAATATATTATTTATGATAACTGCAAGCATTCAGCTGATGAATAGTGAATCAGTAATCGTTCTATAATTAATGGTTGGCAAGATACAACCAAATGCAAAAATTTCCATCAATATTAGAATGATACTGAGGAAATGCCATTTTTGGTTAAAGCAACTACATTGCAGACGATGTACCCTTCATGATGGTTTCTTTTTCTTCGTCCTTCTGCCATTTTCCTAACTGTAAATAGTCTAAATTCTAGAATTCTTTTTACTTCTTGATTGGAATAAATCGTGTAACCCAGTTGTCATATAATCGTATGATCTTCACCTTAAAGTCTTATGCAATAAACTTCACCTTAAATGGTATGGTCTATCTTTCATGTTGTTTGGCAATATCATCTGTCTCCTGATGCTTGACTGCAAACATTTTAGAATGATGGTTTTTCACTTCAATTCCCTAGGTCTTTTTTCATTTCACAGTTAGCATATAGCAGCTTATTTTAATTTTTATTTTTGTGAAGCTCTGTAATGGGATCTATTTTGTGGTATGTACCAATTAAGCCACGATTGATCTTTGATTTTGGATTGTTTTGTGGCTTGAAACTATGCTGTATGTATTTGACAGATCTCATTGTTTTCGGCAGGTGTATCTGTTTGGATGCCTGTTAATGGGAGTTATTTCTGTTCTATTATTTGTGGAGCACTCACCTCCTCTATACCATGCATATATAGCTACGACGGTGTTTCTTTGGGCCCATATAGTCAGTGAACATCAGTTTGTAAAAGCACTGTTCAGACACTTAAGTGGGAGAAAATTTAGTTATGCAATTAAACTTTTTGCTGCCTGTTTGGTATCAATAGTAATCCTTGAATTTCTGGTATGGGTGCTTGTTAAGCTTTCTAACCATGCTCAAGTTTTATTTTATCTTTATGAGTGATGTTACTTCTATTTTGTGCAGGTGAACAGCTTCACAGAGAGGAAACTCTACACGTGGTGTTTCTTAATTGTTGGAGTAGCAGCTTTTCTTCATCTTCTCAAGTCAATTCCATGGAGATCTGGGATACCATTTTTTGTTTGCACTGCTTCTTCTTGTCTGTCTGTTTTTACTCTGATGCCAGCAGAAATTCCTGATAATAATGAACTAGTGTAAGCCACTTTTTCAGTTTGTTAATTTCCTGAATTCAGATTAGTGAATGGATAATTTATGAATAATAAATTGTAATTTTACAAGTCCTTGCTTTTATTGTTATAGACAGTTTTCTTGGAAAAGAAGGGAAGTTCTGAAACAATAATCTTAATTATATAACTGCACCTCTTTGTTAGATGCTGTCACTTGTATGTCAGTTGACCACGATCCATGAATGGCTACCAATGATTTGTATTTACAGAATTGCAAGTGGGGTTATAATTATCATAATTGGGGCAGCTGCAAAGTGGCTAGATCATAATTCGAAAGGGAATAAGTATTGGTCAAGTATCTGTAATCATGAAGCAGAGAAACCCGGGTTCCCGATGCTATTTTACATACAGGTATTGGGGTCCTTAACTTCTGTTAATTAGAAGCTGAATTCTGCAGTTGCCTAACAGATCTATTATTCAATTAATTCTTTTGGATGAAAGCAGGTTGTTTTGGTTGGACTATCATCAGTTATGGTGTCATTATCAACTTCCCACAGAACAGAAAAACAAGAACTGCATGCATTACATCAGTTAATAAATTGGTTTCTTGCTGGTAATGATATCGGAAATTTTGTTGCCCAGATTTTATGTATCTTTTCTCTAGATAGCCACAAATTTCATATGAGCATTGATTTTACTTCTGTCATCCTAAAATAATAGTGCTACTTTCACCTCAATTTATGCACAAATGGACCATAGTTTATGGTGATGTCATCCTAAAATAATAGTGCTACTTTAACCTCAATTTATGCACAAATGGACCATAGTTTATGGTGTTTTACTCCTTTATAGTCATATGCTGCACTGATATTATTCTTTAGACTTCAGTTTATTATGTGCAATATTTGTTTCAGATTCATCATTATAGACTGGAGCTGTCAATCTACAGTTGAGTACTTGGATTTGTCAAGATACTTAGCCTTGTTGATGTGTTTGATCAGAAGATATTTTTTTCCTTTTTTTGGGACATGAGTCTCACTATTGAACTCATGACTGCTGCTTATTTATTTATTTTTAATTAGGTTTACTAACTAGGCTGCTAAGTTTGGTAGGAGAGTTCTTCAGTTTTACTTGTTTGCTTTCTACAAATGCTATAGTTCCATGCTTTAAGCATTTGTATTTCAAAATTCAAATGGCAAATCATTTTCTTACTGATGCTTACTGCCTGTAATTGTATTGTTACAGGTTTGTCAATGGTTCTTCCACTTTTCTCAGAGAATGGTCTATTGTCACGACTTACTTCAATTTTTCTCGGTTTTGCACCCACATTCCTTCTTCTATCTATAGGGTATGTATGAATTTTAAGCTAGAATGTTCATTTAACAATTTCATCAGCATGCACAATGATAAGATCATTCAACAATTTCATAAGCATGCTTGATCATAAGATGCACTTATGCTTCTATGCTTTTCTTCTTTTTTTTTTCCCCTTTCATGAATCCATGCAGATATGAAGCTATCTTCTATGCTGCACTTTCTCTTGTACTAATGGCATGGATACTGTTTGAAAACACATTTCTCCACTTGACAAAAGTGAAAAACTTATCGGCTACCATTAGAAGCATGGAAGAACATGCCACACTTGAAAATGATAGATGCCTGCAGCTTTCTGATGTGAGAATTCCACTAGCTTTTGTAAGTCATACCCTTTTACCTCTGTTTTTCTTTTTATCTTTTTCTCTATTGTGATGTCCTACATAGACATTTGCAAAAATTTTGCTAAGTCAATTCTTAACCAATCCATGAGGACTGCTTGAAGCAAGACAACATTGATTGGCAACAGGAACTGGGATTTTTTTTTTGAGGATTTCATATTGGAGTTTATTAAATATGGTGATAAACAGGACCTTAAGGGCTTCTTTAATTGTTTAATGTTGTTAATCTGTGTCAGAAACAGAAGTGCGTGAAGTTAAAGAAACTGAATGATAAAATGAAGAATTAAAAGGAAAATGAGATGGGATCACCCAAGTTTTAAAGTAGCAACTGTATGAATGCATTTAACTTTGATGTTTTTTCTTAAGACCTTCTGATTGTGCAACAAAGTGACGACACTTGTACGAAATCATCTAACGGTATCTCATTGATGACCATAAAAATTTATATGATTCGGGTGGCTTGTTCTTTCAGATGGTTCTATTTAATGTTGCTTTCTTTGGAACGGGGAATTTTGCAAGTATTGCAAGTTTTGAAATTTCATCTGTCTACCGGTTCATTACTATATTCAGTGTAAGTGAAGATGAAACCTTAAATATACATGATGGTTTGTGCGTTGGCATCTGTTGCTGAGCTGATATTCTGTTTTTAATTGCAGCCTTTTCTGATGGCAGCCCTTCTGATCTTCAAGCTTTTCATACCATTCATGCTTGTCATGTAAGTAAAGTTATCTCGATGTAATTGCTGATCTGTAATATCATGTGTAAAAGATAGCAATGCTTGAACAGCATACTTTCTTTACATTGGCCTCCATTGGATCATGGTCCCGACTAGCAGTTTTATGGAAATAGCTATCCAGCTATGTTATTGATCGTAATTTCTTTTAGATTCTTGTCAGTTGAAGTCAATCTTTCAAGTTGGTCTTCCCTTTGTTCTGTTTATTTTTTTTATTCTCTAAATTGAATGTATCGTCCATTAATTTGATATAGACAAGACACCAAAACTCATGAAAATATAAATTCATGAATAAAGAATGGAAATGCTATCGAGAAGAATCAACTTAAATTGGTAGAAGGCCTTCAATATGCATGCAAAAACTTAGCACCAGAAGATGCCATAATTCAAAATATCTGTTGAACTCAACTTCTACCAGTTTTTCAATCATAGTACTTGCGGCTTTTTCAGCAAGAATTTTAGAATTTTGTGCACTAACTAAATATGATGAATTTATGTATTTTATTGCTGTAAAAAAAATTATCTTCTTTATTGTTTTGTTTTCTTAATCACCTTATTTTGTGGTTCTCTTTGAGCACGCAATTAATCACTAGGAGCAGATGAGCTTATGGATATATTATTGTCTCGTGGCTTTTTGAAAAAGAAAGAAGACCTGGTTGTTATCTTTTCAAAGTTTATATTTTCCTATTGGGAAAAAATTTCTCACACGCTTGTTGTTTTGATTTCCGTTCTTCTGCACATGCATTCACATCTCGGTTATGGGTGAGATGACAAATCTTAATTATTTTTTACTTTCTCAATGCAGATGTGTTTTCAGTGCAATTACAAAACTACTTCAAATTCCACGGTTGGGATGTTATTTTCTTGTTATATTGCTTTCAGACGTTATGACCATCCACTTCTTTTTCCTGGTATGAATATTTTTTGTCTGGTTGATGTTCATGTTTTAATCGAGTTCATGATACCGACCAGTGGTTTATTAAAATTATCTGTCTTACCAACTTGTGTTTCTGATGATTGACAGGTCCGAAATACAGGAAGCTGGATGGAAATTGGTAACAGCATTAGTCATTTCGGAATTATGAGTGCTCAGGTTGTGTTTGTGCTGTTGCTCTTTGCCCTTACTAATATATACACGAAAGACATCCAAATTAGATCTAGCTCATCCTCTAGGAAAACAGCTTAACTGAACTGAAATTGGAAATTCATGAGCATCACACTCAGCAGCTGCATATCATTTGAGGTGAGCTTTTGCATTCTTACAGAGACAATCTGACCGCTGCTTCGCAACTCAATTTTTATATTTTTCAGCAATTACTCCTTATTTGATTGTTGTATATGTGTGAGACTAATTGAACAGTGTAATTTTCAAGTCCGTCCAATTCAATTTTGCAAATTACATGTATAATGGAGATTAGAAAATTTTCTCAGGTTTGGCAATGTTGGGGGGCCCAAAACCACATTGGGAGCAATGGGGCAACTTGCCCCCACAACTCCAAACTCATTAAATTATAGGGCTTTGCCCCTGCTATCTTTTTTTCTTTTCTTTATTATGCTTTTGAAATTTAAAATTGCTGTTAAACAAGTCATGTTGGAATTATTCATAAAGAGAAAATTAAAGAAAGACGATGATGGTCTTTAGACAATAATGGACTGCGTTGAATTCTTGATCTTCTGCAAAATAATGTAGTCAGCATTGGTTGATTAAGTTTCGTTGTTGTCTGTGAAAAATATTTTTCTTATTTTTTGGTGTTTGGATTTAACTTTTTTAAAAAATAAATTATTAGTTAAAAAAAAATAAATAAATAAATGAAAAATAACTTTTCAATTTCTAAATATCTATTAAATTTATAGAAAGAGAAAAAAAATCAAATATAATGTTATCATTTCTATGTAATATTGTATAATTTAGGGGGAAAAATTTTATTGTAAACTAAATATTAAAAATACTTTTCAATATTTTTTTTTTAATGCTGTAGTCAAACATTAAAAAATATTTTTTCTGAAAAATATTTTTTAGAGAATATTTTCTTCAAAACAAAGGGAGCCTAAGTTAAAAAGAATATTCAAAAAATTTGAATAATCGAAAAATTTCTTATAAGTAAAAATCAAAAATTGAATTGAATCAATTTGAATTAGGGTAAAAATTCAACTAAATTAGTTCGGTTCTAATTTTTTTTTTATTACGTTGGCATATTTAAAGCTAGTTTTAATTTTAATAATGTATCTTCTATAGAAAAATAATAAGCATTATTTTTTAGCCACTTTGTTATTTTGTTTCTTCATTAACTCTTTGTAGGGCCAGCTCAAAAAAAAGGTCATGAAAGCCTATGCCTACGAAGCCGTTAGAAAAATGACCCCACATATATATTTATTTTTTTATATAGATTTTAATTTAAAAAATGTCTCTTAAAATAATTTTTATTTTATTATATTTTTTAGAAACTAGTCACTTTCTTTTGTTTACAAAGTAAAAGTTATTTTATAAGTAATTACAATTAAATATGTAAAATAAAATTTATTCAATATTGATAGAAAATTACAAATAAAGTAATATAACGAAAACATATTTTTTTACACAATGTCATTAATTATATTTGTTAATTTAAAATAAAAGTTCTGAATTAATATTTTAAAAAATATAAATATTGTATATTTAAATTTTTCTTTATATTTTCTTCTTTTATTTAAATCCTTTTTTTTTAAACAGTTATCTGCGAGATAATTTTATTCTTTAAACTTTTAAATTTTCTTTATTTTTTAAGTTTAAAAAAGTTCACAAAAATTTATGTGCTAATATTAGATTTTCTTTTAATTTATTTAATTTTAATTGTATTTTATTGTAAAATAGTTAATATCTAAAACATAATAGTTAATTAGTGATTGAACATATTAAAAAGTAAAAAGATAATTTAAGCCCAGGGTCATAGCCATAGCATAGGTACCCTTAAACTCTTTGTTGAATCTCTTATTTAGCAAAGAGACTCATAAATAACTTCATCAAATGATGAAGCACATTCACCTCATCAGATGGTGGTGGCACATTTTATTTGAATCACTTTTCTTTAAAAAACACTAAGTCAAAGGAACAATGCATGGATAGTTACAGATTTATTGAAATTGTTGGGCAATTTCTTTGTAACTTTCTTGGTTTTGCTTTTGCTTCATCAACTGGTAGAAGTGGTCTATGATAGTTGCTTATTATAACAATTGTGTCCTTTTACACAGACCATTCTGAAGTTGTTGCGAAATGAATGGGTAAGTGCATCGCAAAAACGAAACGACAAATTGTCACTCGTCACCATTTACAAGAATTGGGTTAAAGATAGCATAGAATTATGCGAACAATATAAATTGGCTAGATCATTGCAAGGAATTTCAACAGTCTGCAATGCTAGCATATTAACAATTGTAATTGTTTAAGAAAAAAAATGCATTTATGTTAAAAATTACAATGTTATTGCAATTTTATATATAAGTCCTTAAAAGAGTCGGAGAAAAGAGCTTACAATCAATATTTAAAGGGAAAGTTTATGAGAAAGTCTACATATATTAATGAAATTTAAAATTATAAATTTGTAGAACTAATCAAATTAAAAGTGTTTTTATCAAAGATTTAATTAATCAAATGGTAAAAAAAATTTGTCCCAATGGTTAGTTGGCAGAGGACTGTTCTTGTTTAAACCAAAGTTTCGACTTCAAATTCTAGTGAACGCATTAATATTAAATAATTACTGAAAAACTTTTACTACTCTTATGATTTTATCTCGATCGAATTTGATTAATTAGAGTTCAATTAACTCTAGATAATAGTTCAAATAAAAAAAAAGGGTTATGATTTCAATTTTGACCTTAGAATGATCTCCATTATAAATTTAAAAAAAAAAAAAAAAAAAAATTTAACGTATTTTGGTGCATTCTCATAGAGATTTAACTGATATACGTAAGCGTTGTTTGTGAGATAAAAGCCCCAAAATAGCTGGTGCTTGTAACACCATCATCATCATTTCATCAGCTGCAATTCTCATGCCGAGAAGTCACCTGTCCAGATCAGGCAATGAGAAAAATTAAATTAAAGACCTGAAGTTGACTAGGAAGCACCCAAGAAATTATACGAAAGTATTATGCTGAGAAATGTTCAAAGCAAAGAATCAATTGACCCATTGACTTAGTGTTCACAGTTTATTTTTTTTTTAACAATTTGTAAGTATAAAGCTAACTTTAATATAAGTGTTCTTGAAGCAATAGTTTTCAGTCCCTGTTGATAAGTTCAAGGCAAAGCCACAAAAATGAACCAAAATGCCTTGTATGTCAAAAAAAAAAAAAAAAAAATACAAACCTACAGTCTTGTTTGAGTTAAATTGCTTATAGATTATAGAAAACAGAAACCAAAAAAGGGTTTAATCTTTTTTCTTTCTTTTGCAGGTTTAGCAGTGGATTAGAATTGGCAAATTTAGTGGTCAACTCCAATTTGCTACATCTTTCACTGCATGCAATCTATAAACTTCAATCTGAAGTCAACCCACATCAACAGCAGCAATCTTTGTCTCTAAGATGCAAAGTTGAGCAGCACCGAAACTATACATTTGTTGCTTTTGTCACTTCTCCTTATTGTAATATTCATCATCTTCAACAAGAAGGTGATTTGGTCTCATCAGCAAGTCTTAAGCAGGATAATTTTAATCACTTTGAATTCTTATGCTCTAAAGGCAACCCATCATTTCATATTAATAAAGCTGCAATCACCCTTTTCTACCAACATTTTAATGATTTCTCCAGCCTCAAAGCCCAGGTACTTTTCTATTTCTGTCCATAATTATTGAAAATAAATCATACCAATCAAGTTTGCTTAACTGGGTCATGATTTGTTTCAAAGTTCTTTAGCTAGATTATGACAGATTTTTGGATATAGTGTCATGGTAGTTGCATGATTCAATGACTTTGTGCTCATCTATTTTTCCTGGTTTTGCTTGTGTGTTATCTGTTAGTTGGTTGATTCAACGACGAGTAAACTGTTAGTGGACACTCCATTAATTGTTACTGGAAACTCAATTGCTGGATCAGTAGCTTCTCTCTTTACTTTATTGCTGCTAGATAGCATTAATCCATCCTCCAAGTTGAAGCGTCCTCTCTGCATCACTTTTGGATCACCTTTAATTGGTGATTTAGGTGTCCAACGAGCAATTTCAGAACGTTCCACATGGAGTTCTTGTTTCTTGAATGTTGCTGCCCACCTAGACCCAGTTCCGTGTCTCTACATTCCATCCTTTTTTGCCTCAACCCCACAAACCATTGTTTATAGGGCTTTTGGTTCATTTATCCTGTGTTCCGAATCAGGATGTGCTTATGTTGAGGATCCTGAAGCAGTTGCACATTCGTTAGAAGCAATGAGCTTGGAGAGCAGAAGAGTTCAGGTTCCTGATGACCACTTGCTGACATATTACGAAAGAATAGTGGAGAATCTGAAAGCCAGAGCTATCTTAAAGGGAAGATCAATGCTTGGTTTATTGCCTACGGATCCACTTCAGGTGGGGATTATTCTACAACTGGAAGCAATTGGAGATCAAAGGATCCAGGTGACTGAATCTTGCTCTAAGTATTAAGCTATGTTTATATACATTTTGTGCACAGAATAGGATTCTCATCAAGCCAAAATGCATCGCCTCTTTCTGCTATATGCTTGTAGATTTTCAGAAATGTAACATTTAATTCCAACTTAACTTCTGGTCTTTGTAGCAGCAACAACAGCATAACATGGACATTGCTGATCTGATGAAGAAATTGAAAGAAAGGGAACAATTCTGCATGTTAAATAAAAGGAGATCCTTGAATCCGAGCCGAAAACTAAATGAAGTAAAGATCAAAATGGCCTACCTAGAATGGTATAAGAAGACTTGCAAGGGTAAGAAAATAGGCTACTATGATAGTTACAAGAATCTTTTATCCACTAGTGACAGAGAAATCACTAAGCATAAGAAATTTCTCGCAAACTACTGGAAGGAAATGGTTGAAGAAGCTGAGAAAAAACCCCAGAAAGAAGGATCATTCATTCGTTCAGCATGGCTTTATGCCGGAATGAACTATAGAAGAATGGTTGAGCCTCTTGACATAGCAGAGTACTATAGGGAAAACGGCAAGCGAAACTATAAGAAGGAAGGAAGATCTAAGCATTACTTTCTGTTGGAGAAGTGGCAGAATGAAGATATAGAGAAATCCATGGAACCTCCGAGTACTAAAAAGAAACAAAATGTAGCTGGTAGTTTGACAGAAGATTCTTTGTTCTGGGCATATGTAGAGGAAGCTCTCATATCATGTGAATTATTTAAGGATGCAACATCTAGTGCCATTGACAAACAATCATCAAGGGAGTACCTGGTGCAGTTTGAGACTTATGTAATGGTCCAAATCAAGAATTATGCAGTATCTCCTGAGGTTTTTCTGGGAGAGAGCAGTTTTATGAAATGGTGGAGAGGGTATCAGCATGTTGCCTCTAATTCTCAACTCATTGACTTTATGAGGAATGGAAGATATGTTCAATATGAGAATGGGTGCTATTAATTCTGTGTTGTTTAAGTATTATCCTGTCTTATGTTGTCTGATCATATCTTGTGTCTCATCTTGTAAGCTTAGATTTCACCTGGTTGATGAAATTAAATGTCTGCTCTTACATTCAAATATTAGCAATTCGAAATATGCAAATGTAATTAGCTTAAATTAATAGCAAACAGCATCATCTTTTTTTTCCTCTCCTTTGTTTATTTAAAGGGTGTTATTGTCCATCATTCAATTTCTTGATCCAGCAACAATCAATATTTATGCTGATACTGAACTTGCAGACTATGATTGCACACCAATTTTCTTTACTTGTTGAAATAAGTTTAGATAATGGAGATTCTGCTGCTTAGAAAACTTGATACCATAATAGTATAATAAAAAAGGGCAATATTTCTATTGTGCAGCCCATCGAAACTTAAAAGAAAAGGGCACTATCTATCCAAATTACTTTGAAAAGAATTGTTTTGAGAAAGGGGCTTTAGAAGACCATTTCAATGGCAGGAAGGGAGTAGGAATAGATATTGCATTTGAGATTATTTTAGTAATTGTTTGATTTCAGAGGCAGTGAAAGTGAACACCCATCAAATCCTTCCATCATTAAAGATGTGCTAAATTAACACTGCATCATTTCTGTTCTGTTTTTTCCATGAGATGAACTGCTAACCTCAGTAGTGCAAGAGCTTTAAAAGCAATAATTGATAGTTTTGCACCTACAAATGAGTCCTAATAGAGGCTAAGGCTATAGTCAACTCAACTGGATATGTTCCAATATTGGAACCTCAATTAA
This sequence comes from Macaranga tanarius, assembly GCA_949673435.1. Taxonomy (NCBI): domain Eukaryota; kingdom Viridiplantae; phylum Streptophyta; class Magnoliopsida; order Malpighiales; family Euphorbiaceae; genus Macaranga; species Macaranga tanarius. The sequence goes on along the minus strand of CATIWO010244157.1, from coordinate 24,084 downwards.
AGGAGCATGAGACAATGCTCCTACCTTGGTTATAATCCTATTTTAAAAGATGTTCGTAATCAGATCCTCCACCATATAAAGGGAGAGATGTCTAGGGAAAAGGTACGCTATTCATTCGTTGTATATTTCATTCTCGCTCTTTAAATACTGACTTTAAGCATTAGAGTGTACCTTGAATCAGATTTGATACTTGGCCCTAGTTGCCAGATCCATCCATCAATAATGGTTATTGGGTTAGTAACTTCGTTGTCGAACACTTTTCATTTTGTAATATTCAGGGATTTTTTTTGGTATAACAACAATTTTAGTCTTATTAGTTATTGGATTTTTAAAATTAAATTTTAAAAGTTTAATTTTTAACACTTGAGTTTAAGAAATAATTAAATAAATTAATTGTTAGTCCTATTCCATTAATTATAATGGAGCATGCATATGTAGCTTTATTTTTGCTTATCTGGGTTGTGACTCATGACAGGTGGACACATTTGCTTCCACATCACTGTCACCTTCTTCTATGTCAGCAACTCCTTTCAATCACTTTGCTTTCTCCTTTCCCTCTATTTCTTTTTTTACATATCTTCTTTTTACTCACCAAAAATTCTCCAACATTAAGTTATTCTACTTTTCAAGATCTGAAACAATCTCTTTCTTTCCCATTATCAAACTCTTTTTTTTTTTTTTTGCTCTATTTCACTATATCCACTTTTTCTATCAGGAACAAAAAGCAAACCACTATTAACACCAGAGTTTCTAATTGTTGAAATTAAACTTTTAGCAGTTGAAATAAAGCTTCTTGCATCTAAAAAGTTGTATCTTTTGACAAAAAATATCCACCTTTGAAACTACGTAAAGGTCTTGATCTTGATATACCCATATAATCAACAACCAAATATTACCTATATAACCCACTTTCAATAACCAAGAGAGCTTACCAATGGAGGAAGAAGAGTAAAAGGTGAAATCAAAGAAAGCAGGAGGATTAGTGGTGGTGAAAATTTAATCGACAGTGAGAAAAGAGGAACGAAAAGCAAAAGCTACTTTATTAGTGTCATTTTTGAAAGATGGCCTTGAAAGTACTGCTATTATTGATTTCTAGTTAGCCATTCTTTGAATTGATTTTTTTTTTTTTTACTTTGAAAGAAATCAGATAGATTGATTTTGTTATGGATTGAGAGATAAAGTGAAAGTGAAATATTTTTCAAAGAGTTTTGAGCTTGTGATTTGAATGAGATTGTGATTAAAAAGAAGATTTATTAGCTTCATAAAAAATGGGTTTGATAGTGAAAGAAAAACATGGTTTCAGATCTTGAAAAGCAAAGTATTAGTGTTGGACAATTTTTGGTGAGTGAGAAGAGTAGATATAATGAAAAATAGAGAAAGAGGACAAAAAAAAGGTGATTGAAAGGAGTTGCTAATGTGAAAGTTGGTAATGGTAATATTGAAGGAAACATAGTAGCTGCCAATCCACATGTCAATGAGTCACAACCCACATAAGCAAAAATGAAGCCACATATGTATGCTCTGTTACTATTAATAAAGTAGGACTAACGGTTAATTTTTTAATTATTTCTTGAACTCGATTATGACTTAATTGTAAAATCCTTATAACTTTGATGACTGAAATTATTGTTATTCCCTTTTTTTTACATATAAAAAATTAGTAAAAAGATGTTGCCAAGTTTAGAGACCAACTTCTTGCACTAGGAAACAATATACATTTCAAGGGAAATAAAAGGATTGTAATTCTTGTATATAAAAAAAACAAGAAGTCATCATAAAGAAATTAGCAAGAGAACACCAAATTAGTGTAGTTATGGACTGTTTTGAAACTGTTCCAATATCAAATTCCCACAACTTTCAACATGTTATCAATTTGACAAATTTTGGGAATTTTAATTAGTGCACCGTTGACAAAATAAGATATAATGCATATATACATGAGTGCATAGTTAGGAATTAGAAAAGCTTAGTACCTAAAAGAGGTGCCCTCCTTACTTTTTCATGAAAATAGCACATGACACTAAATAACATGAAATAAAAGAGTTTGTCTTTAAAATTGGTTCCTCCAAATCATAAAGTGGATAACTTACAAGGAAGTTATGAAGAAAATGAAGTATATGCAAGAACAAGTTTATTTACGAGTAAATATATCATAAGTTCAAGTGTGCCCTAATTAACCCTTGAAAAAAAAACAATCATCGTTGTGTGGCTTTTTTTTTAATTTAAATCACCACTTCACCGATATCTAGGCTATAAACAAGCCAAACTGCTCATGAGTGAATTGAAATTTGACTCAATAAAAGTTTGTTTAAGCTTGTGAATAACAAATGCATAGTAAGTTCATCTCAATTATAAACTAACCAAACTCTAGCTATCCAAAATTCAACTCAACTCATTACACTCCTACCAGTATTTAGAGCCTATTAGAGTCTGATTAGTTTAATTTGATCCAATAGAATCATAAGAATGCTTAAGTAAAAACATGATCTCGACAAATTGATTTCAATTGTTGTTAATAATATGACTGTGTTTTTTATTATGCAAAACATTCTCCATTATTTAGTTTTTTTATTTTGCATTTTCTAAATGAAGAATTTAAATTCGGAAAAATATGTTTGTTTTATTAACCCATTTATAGTTTTTATGCTTTGGTGTTAGTATTAGAGAAATAAATAAGAAACTATGTTTATCACTGTGCTTATGGAAATTTGCCCCCCTTATATTTGTTGTTAGGTTAGAAAGCAATTCCCTTCATAATACACAAACCAATAGAGATATGATAACATAAATAATATCTCTCCCAAGAATACGTAGATAATATTTATAAATAGATTTTTGTTAACAGTTGAATTAAAGGAGATATAACTCTTCACAGAAGGGACTGCGTCTTTAATAAAACCGTTATGAAAATTTAATCATTAGTTTAATTCTATCTGCAGAATAAAATGATTTGCAGAATAAAAATAAAAAGTACAAAAAAGTACCCAGTGGTCTTAACCCTAATCACTTCCTGACTTGTGGTTTGAGCCCTAACAAACTGGTACCTTAAGTTTTAAACTATTAACAAATAGAGTCAAATCGTCTAATGTCGTTAAAAATGATGATGTGGCAAAGGGTATTATAGTTATATCACTATTTTGAGAAAAAAGAATAAATATCTATATGGTTTTATGTTCTGACTTGTAGTTTATATTTATAATAAATTAGTACCCTATTTTACAATATCAAAAAAATAACATATTTATTTATTTATTTATAATAACAAATATGAAAATTATTTTTATAGATGATTTCTTAATGGTTCAAAAAAGTTTTTAATTTTTTTATAATTGTATAAGAATATAATTTTTTTTATTTTCCTATATATATATAATTTGATCAATTTAAAAAATTATGTTAATAATGCAGTATTAATAATTTTATAATATATAATAAATAATATTCAACTTTTAGACTTTTATGTATTTTTAACTTAATTAATTTAAAATTTATATTATTAATAAATTATTAATAGTTTTACAACAGTTAAAATTTAATTTTGTAGAATTAAAAAAATTTAAAAATTGTAGCTTCATAATTACAATACACACACTCACATACATATTGTGACACTCCTCCCCACTGACACCTCGTCAGACAGCACCAACACTATCATTGTTCTGCCTGAAGCACCGATGTGGAGAGTCGCCAATTCTATATCAAAATAGCTCATACATATCCACCATATCACTAATAATTCATAATCACTTGAACATTTTAAGATCTAATCAATAGTATATAAAAGATGGCAGGGCTGATTAAGCTCGTCGGTTATAAATATATACACATACACTTATATACATAAATAGATACTGTTCTACAGATGGGGGAAATAAGGGAAAAGGGCTAACCAAAAATATATAAACAATACACCAAAAAGGAGAGTATAACCCAAAAATCCCTAATAAGTGGCCTAACTAGCCCTAGGGTGTACTGCTATAACTACACTCAAAAAGAGCAGTTACAACCCTATCACAACAACCCCATCTGACAAAAAAGAAGAGAAGATACATCGCTGGGTGATGGCTACATCCAAGATAAAGAGCCCCGACAGCCTGGAGTAGTCTCGTGGACAACCGCAATCACAGTTAAACACCCGTCCATGAAATCGACTCTCTCAGTATGCGTGTGGTAGCCCACAGGTCGGCATCGGTGTCATGTCGGGTGAAATATAGGATCTTGGTCTCTGTACTATGTACATTGTAGGCTTGTGCTATCCAGTGCACGACCATCTATTTACACTATATACACAACTAGGTTAAGCTGAAAGAAAAAATTTTAAAATAAACGAGTGGTGAGTATTTTCACAAGAAAATACCCAGTGAGCTGACTGATCACTACGCAACTCTCAGAAGAAAAATAATAGAATGAAGCAAACAAATTAAGGAATGATAATAAATCACTCTTTTCAAATACTGTCCTTGGCCAAAGCCATAATAACTAACAATTTAAAACAAATGCTCTCAATTTAAAACAAATGCTCTCAACTAATATTGAATAAACTCATTTTACTAGTAAATCATAAATCCCATATAAATTTTTTCAGCAAACCAACTATTTCTCAAAATCCAAATTTACTCAATCAATCAACATATTAAATTAATCAATATCTGGTCAAGTTGCTATCAATGTGGTGGGTACCAGTCAGCATATTGAAGGTTCAAATTATGTATACATACTGGTATAATAAACCACTCGGATTAGCCCCAAAGGCATTATAAATCTCGAGCACTATCCCAAAAACAGTAATTATAAGCCTCATACTCGTATTAATACACTATGTACCCTAGGTACAAGAAATAATAATCTTACATGAGCTATTATGCACCGGACATAGTCTTACATCTCACCAAACCTGGCCGTACCCCAGATACGGTCTTACTGTAACCTTTCTTTTTGTACATTCATTCATTTTCAAAATATTCACATTTCCAAAGTAAGTTACGCAATCAATTTAAACAAAACTCAATTCAGTCATAGCAAAGCAAATCTGATCTTTCAATTAGTCAAAAATATCTCAAATCACTTTTTAAACCACTTACACTCAATTTTAAGTAAAGGCGCCGCCCCTATACCTACTGAGGTGCCGCCTATTTACTTTTGAATCACAGAGGAGCCACTTAATTATTTTTGAATTACAAAGGTGCCGCCCTAATAGCCAATGAGGTGCCACCTTTGCACCATTGAGGCATCGCCTTTAAGCTGGTGAGGCGTCGCCTTAGGGCTTTGATGGGCTAAGGCGTCAACCTTGTGACTTAGTAAGGCATCGCCTTTGAGCCACTAAGGCGTCACCTCTAAGGCCTCAATGGGCTAAGGTGTCACCCTAGTGCATAAAGGCGTCTCCTTACTATAAAATTCTAACATTCAAATTTTTAAATTTTGACAAACAACAACAAAATCAAATTTAATAAATCGTAAAACGATCGATAATAAGAGAAAATACAAGGAATCTGAATGAAGGGGATCTACTCACTAAAGTTGTTGGTTCCTCCTTCTCCACTTCGTTTCCTCGTGAGCTTCAGAAATTCTAAAGAGTGTTTTCCTCGCTATTCTTGCTCTGTGCGAAAAATGGTACATTTGGTACCATTTTCCCTTTGTTTGGCCATGGGAGGGGTAAGTCACCTCCTCTATTCTCCCATGGCAAACACGTCCACCATCTTCACCATATTTGTTTTTACTGATAAAATGGCGGTTAAAGCCTTTTTACAGTTTAATCCCCCAACTTAATCTTTTTTCACTTACGTCCTTCAATCAAACTTATATTCTTTATAATATAGTCCTATCCAAAAATAATATTAATTATTCGGGCAATGACTCGATAATTCTCTCCCACTTAGAAAATTTCATCCTTGAAATTTGGGGAGTACTAAAACATGGTTTACCTTGCACTAATAAAATAGTTGTGGGTATCGGTGCCTCATATCTTCCTCTTGTTCCCATGTTGCTTCCTCTTGGGTGTGATTTCTTCACAATACTTTAACCAAAGGGACAACTTTATTGTGTAATACTTTTTTATCCTTGGCCAAGATCGATTCCGGTTCTTCCTCATAGCTTAAATTTTTCTTCAACTCCACCGGTTGTTCGCTCAGTATGTGCGAAGGATCACTTCTATACCTCCTCAGCATCATACGTGTAAACGTCATGAATTTTAGCATCGATACATGGAAAACATTGTGAATTTCAGCATGCATCCTTAGCTTTATTTTTAATTATGTTGTCCTCTCCATCAAGCCTATCACCATCTTCAACCTTGGTCATGTTCATATCATTCCCTCCTTTTTTAGGATGATTCGTACTCGAATCAAGCTCATCACCTACATCAAAAGGACTCAAATCAGAAATATTAAATGTGCCACTCATATTATACTCACCTTTTAAATCAATCTTGTAGGCGTTGTCATTTTTCTTCCCAAGAACTTGGAATGGACCATCACCCCTTGGACTTAGCTTAGACTTCCTCTGATTTGGGAACCTTTCCTTTCAAAAATAAACCCAAACCCAATCTCTAGGTTGGAATACCATTGGAATGCGTCCTTTATTAACCCTCTCGGCCACTTTGATATTTTGCTTCTCAATTATCTCCTTAATATGCTTGTGTAGCTTTTTAACCAAATCTGCCTTAGAAGAACTATCAACACTAACAAGATTGTTAAGAAGCAAAAGAATCAAATCAATAGGAGTTAAAGGATTAAACCCATATACAACTTCAAATGGTGAAGTGTGTGTAGTGCTATGAATAGCCATATTGTATGCAAATTCAATATATGGCAACAAATCCTCCCAAGATTTTAAATTCCTAGAAATCAAAGCACGAAGTAATTGAACCAAAGTCCTATTCACAATTTCGGTTTATCCATCTGTTTATGGATGGCAAGTAGTAGAAAAGAGCAATTTAGTTCCTAACTTACCCCATAACACATACCAAAAGTGACCTTCAAGTGAAATTTTACATCTCTATCACTAACAATGGTCCTAGGTACTCTATGAAAACGTACAACTTTCCTAAGAAACAAGTCAGCAATATGAACATCATCATCATATTTATGACATGGTATAAAGTGAGCCATCTTACTAAACCTATCCACAACAAAAAAGATACAATCTCTACCTTTCCTAGATCTAGGCAAACCAAGAACAAAGTCCATAGACAAATCTATCCAAGGAACATCAGGAATAGGTAAAGGTGTATATAACTTATGGGGTTGCAATTTGGACTTAGCCTTTAAACACACAATGCATTGACCATAAATTTTATTCACATCACGTTTCATACATGGCCAATAAAAATGCTAAATCAGAATATCATAAGTCTTTTGCACCCTAAAATGGCCCATTAAACCACCCCCATATGCCTCTTTAACTAAAATAACTCGTAAAGAACAATTTGGAACACATAGGCGGTTTTTCTTGAAAAGAAAACCATCAAACACATAAAAGTTATTGAAAATAGCCCCATTAGTACAAGATGTAAACACATTGCTGAAATCATTATCACTCACATACAACTCTTTTATGAACTCAAAACCAACAATTTAGAATCAAGAGTAGTAAGTAAAGCATACCTTCGAGATAGTGCATCAACAACCACATTCTCCTTACCTTTCTTGTACTTGATCACATATGAAAATGTCTCAATAAACTCCATCCACTTTACATGTCTGTAGTTCAGCTTGTCTTGCCCCTTGAGATGCTTCAAACTCTTATGATCCATGTATATGACAAACTCATTAGGCCATAAGTAGTGTTGCCATGTTTGCAAGGCCAGAACCAAAGCATAGAGCTTCTTGTCATAAGTTGGGTATCGAAGGGTTGTGCCATTTAGTTTCTCACTAAAATAGCATATAGGTCTGCCCTCTTGTATCAAAATAGCCCCAATCCCAATGCAACTAGCATCACATTCAATCTTAAAAGTTTTGTCAAAGTTAGGTAAAACCAACAAATGAGCATCACACAACTTATCTTTAAGTAAATTAAAAGTATGTTCTTATGCATCACCCCAATTATACCCAACATTTTTCTTGACAATTTCATTCAAAGGTGTAGCTGTACTACTAAAGTCCTTAATGAACCTCCTATAGAAGCTATCTAACCCATAAAAACTCCTAACTTGGCTAATGTTTATAGGTGTCGGCCACTCCCTAATTGCTTTCACCTTCTCTACATCAACCTATAAGCCTTTAGAACTCACAACAAAACTAAAAAAATTAACCCTATCCCTGTAAAAATAACACTTTTTCAGATTGGCATACAACTTTTCTACCCTAAGAATTTCTAACACCCTACGCACATGCATGACATGATCATCAATGGTTCTAGAATAAATTAAAATATCATTAAAGTATACAACCACAAATTTACTAAGACACTCATGTAAAACATGGTTCATCAACCTCATAAAAGTACTAGGTGCATTTGTAAGCCCAAACGACATAACTAACCACTCATAAAGACCATACTTAGTCTTAAAAGTTATTTTCCACTCATCCCCATACGAATTTGATAATAACCAGAACATAAATCAATCTCAGTAAACAAACAAGCACCATGCAACTCATTAAGTATATCATCTAAACTGGGGATAAAATGATGATACTTTACCGTTATTTTGTTGATTGCATGGCAGTCCACACACATCCTCCATGTGCCATCCTTCTTTGGGACTAAAAATCATTGGCACCGCACATGGACTTAAGCTCTCATGCATATACCCCTTTGACCTCAGTTCATCCACTTGCCTTTGAAGCTCCTTTATCTCCTCGGGATTACTTCTATAGGTGGGGTCTATTTAGTATGGCAGCTCTGGGTACTAAGTCTATTTAATGCTCGATCCCTCTTTGAGGTGGTAAGCCACTTAGCATCTCCTCGGGAAAGACATCATCAAACTCCTGCAAAAGGTTAGCAAACACACTCTGCAAGGAAAGATCAAGTTCATTAGTGTTCAAGTACACATCCTTATAAGTAACAATAAATAACATCTGACTTGAATACAGTGTATGCCTAACTTCACTTTCCCTAACCAGAAAACTACCATTTGCCTTTGTTTTCTCTTTAGGTTGAATTTCACCCTTTGATTTTTCACTCTCCCCTTTGCTATTTTCAGCCTCAACCCTCTCCCTCTCTAACTTACATTGGTCCTCATACACTTCTTTAGGAGAAAAAGGTGTCAATATAACTTTTCTCCCATCTTTTACAAATGAATACCTATTTAGAAAGCCATCATGGACAACCTTTCTATCAAATTGCCATGGCCTACCTAATAAGATATGGCCCGCTTGCATTGGTACTACATTATATAGCACCTCATCTAAATACCTACCAATTGTGAAGGGTACAATAACTTACTTATTTACTTTAATCTCACCACAATTATTTAACCACGATAACTTATAAGGCCTAGAATGTGGAACCAGATTTAAACTTAATTTCTCAACAATTAAAGTACTAGTAATATTTGTACAACTACCACTATTAATAATAACATTACAAGTCTTACTTTGCATATGGCATCTTATGTGGAAAATGTTGTCTCTTTGTTGCTCCAAGGTGTCTTCTTCATTCATTTGAACACTTAGTGTGCATTTAGCCACCAAGAGTTCACCTTCTATAGGACCTTCAATGCAATCACCACTACACTCCTCCAATTGTGGTATCTCTTCATCATTATGATCACTATCCTCACTTGCTGTTTCAATCTCTTTATGCTCTCTAGCCACCATTGTGCGCTTGTTGGGACATTGGGAAGCAATGTGTCTACGCCCTAAGCATTTGAAACACTTGATGTCTCTATTCTTTTCTTTGTTGATTTCGGGTTTGAATGTCTCTTTGTTGCCTGAAATGCTCTTCCCTTTGTTGTCATTAGAAACAGCCTTGCCATCACCTTGCTTACCTCCTTTCCATGAGTTAGACCAATTTGGCCTACTATTGGAAGCACCCTTATACTCGAACCTTGCTACCCCTCTAGGTTTTAGTTACTTTTCCACTTTAATTGCAAGGTAAACTAACTCTTCAAGTTCCACATAATGTTGCAACTCCACCCTATTAGTAATTTCTTTATTAAGCCCACCAATGAAGCGTGCCATGGTAGCTTCCTTATCCTCCTCTAAATCAACCCTAGTCATGAGCACCTCCATCTCTTTGTGGTAATCCTCAACACTCTTTGTACCTTGTCTCAAAGTTTAGAGTCTTTGATGCAACTCTCTACGGTAATGCCTAGGTACAAAATGCCTCCTTATGATAGTTTTAAGTATAGTCCAACTATCAATAGGCTCTTCCAAATTCCTCCTCCTCCTAACTACCAATTGATCCCACCATACTATAGCATACTCATTAAATTGGGTGACCACTAATTTCACTTTTTTCTCTTCTAAAAAATTATGGCAATCAAAAATAATGTCAACTCTCTTCTCCCACTCCAAATATGCCTCCGGATCAATTTTTCCCAAAAAGGTAGGAATCCTAAGTTTGATGCTACCTAAATTTCTATCTACATCATTATAGTTCCCATAGCCACCAAACTCACCACCAAAATTCCCTCTACCACGATTAAAATTTTAGTAACTCCTAGCTCTTCTACCCATGCCTCTACCAACCCCACTATAGGCTGCATTAGCATACTCCTCAAAACCCTCATCAAAATCATCCTCATTTACCCCCATTTGCTGCCCATTATTGCCCTATACATTCACCCCTACACATGGCCTATTTTCCATACCTCGAGCAAGTGTAGTAATTTACTCTAAGAGGGTTTATTGATTAGCCGCTATGTCCCTTTGTTGGGCTGCCATGTCTATTTACAACCTCTTTATTTGCTCATTCATACTCTGTATGCTTCGTTGTACCCTCTCATTCTCATGCATCTATATTGTGGGTATGCCAGGATGTGGCACACAATCACTTTCATTAGTTCCACTTGATATTGCTGCAATAAAATTTAGTATGCAAATAAACAAAAATTAAAGACCTCACTTACACTCTCTCAGGTGTTTACCCTCAATGAATGGGGATGTCCACTCGTGTTTCACTCAAATAATGATCACACAAGGTCAAAACTCACACCACTCAGCTTGTTTTCAAGTATTCTTATGTGAATCAATAACCACAAAATAAATTGATCACTATACTTCAATGTACCAAGAATTATGATATAAAAATCTTAGTTGATGTAAAATGTGAGAAAAAAAAAACCAAACAACAATGTTTCAAGAAAATTAGGAATCAAAAACACAAGAAAACTTTAAAAGAATGCAAATAACACAAAAGAAATACTCTAGATGCAAGAAATTCAAAAATCAAAGGAAGAGGCAAGAAAGATGTAATTTAGCTTGAAATAAGCAATTAAGTGAATAGTAATATGAACAGTAGCAAAAAAAAAAGTATTTAATGATCAAGAATGAATTAAAACTTCAAATTGATGAAATAAATAAGGAAGTAAAAATCATAAGAAAATTTGATCAAGAATGAAGGTTACCTTTATATGCTTCAATGGAGTCAATTCGGCCAAGACTTGAAGAACACATAAAGAAGAGAGAAATTGAAGGAGAAAAATGAATTTAGGATAGAAAAAATTCAAATAAGATGGTATATATATAGCTCAAGTCCATGGAAGTTAATCCCCCTTGAAAAACTTCCTAAAATCAGCCTAATCCTTAGTGTGTAGGATTGGAAAATTCTTTCTAATTTCACCTTAAGATAAGGAAATTTTCAAAGGCAATTGAAAATAGGAATATTTTAGGAATCCTAATAGGTCAAACAATCACACACCAGAATAGGAAATAAACACCAAGAACTCTCTCAACCAAATCAAGAACAATTAAACCAATTAAACTTAATCCTTGATGATTTTGGATTTTCTCAGGATTTCTATTTTCTTTTCGTTTTCTTTTCATTTTATTTTTTTTAACAATAATCTGAACATAAGGAAATCAAGAACACAATCGAACACAATGCAAATTGAAGAACTGAATCAAGAACACTTAAGAACGGAAACAAGAATTTAAAGAAAATAAACAAATAACTCAAAGAAAAGGGATAAATAACTTGATTGAAGAACCAAAGATCTGATACCAAATATTAAGAACCTCCAAGGAATAGAACCACGAACCCTAAAGATTATGAACCCATGAATTACTATCTGGAAAACCCAGGAATAAATTGATGTCAAACCCAAGAATCACTTAGATCAGATTGTAGAGATTTGATCAAAGAATTAGAACCTAAAGAAAACTAAGTTCTTTAAACCCCAACCCTTAACACGCCACAAGGATAGATCAATTCCTTGATAAGTAGTTTATGCATTCAACAAGAATTCAAAAATTCAAGTAAATATGTAAAGGAACAAGAATATTGTTATTCAATTCTAATATCATTCAATTGTGTTTAAAATATATCAAAAGGTTGGTATTTATAACACACCAACACTAAACCCTAATACAAACTAGGAAACAAAAGTTAAAATTCATCAAAGGCTGATTCGAGGCACTAGCGCTTGCCAGTGCTCACTCTCAGACTGATTATACTGGCGCTCGCCAGTAGTGACTGGAAGACCGGCCACTTCTTGCACATGCAAAGTTGACGCCCATTAATGCTCAGTATTGATGCATTCATGCACTTGGACTTGCAAAACATTGAACAAGGTCCAAACCCTTTCATTTGTCTTCTTATTTGTATTGACCCTAGCATGCATTCCTTGATTAGTAGCCCATTCCTACACATAACTAATTAAGGCCTCTTGAAGCTTCTTTGACCTTGACCTAGTGATTGGTCCTTGTGGCAAGCTCAATGGATCCTTAGCTTTATCTCTAATTATGTTGTCCTCTCCATCAAGCCTATCACCATCTTTTAGCTTGGTCATGTTCATATCAGATAAGCATTCAACCACTTCATACGGTCTGAGAAATCTCGGGCTTAACTTGCCATGCTTGCCGAATATCAGCACGCCCTTCCACGGTGATATTTTAAAAATACTTTTTTACTAACACTATATGCGATATCCGTTTATTTCAAATTGGTGTAGCTTTTTGGTCTATCTTGGGCTGATTTCAGGTTCGCTTAAACTATATGAAGGTTCTTTGTAGTCATTTGCACTAATCAGGACCTAATAGCTTTCTTTCTCCAACTTCCTCCCAGCAAATGAGGGTTTTGCATCTTCTTCCATACAGTACCTCAAATGGAGCCATATCAACACTGTTTTGGTAGCTATTATTATAAGAAATTTCCATCAATGGTACTTGCTTATCCTAATTACTTCCAAAATCTAACGTACTAGCTCTAAGCATATCTTTCAATATTTGAATGGTGCATTCAGATTGGCCATCTGTTTGAGGGTAAAAAGTTGTACTAAACCTTAATTTAGTACCCAAGGCTTCTTGTAGACTTGGAAAGAATCATGATATGAATCTTGGATCGCGATCTGATATAATCGACACTGGTGCTCTATGTAGTCTCATGATTTCTTTCACATATAGCTCTGTAACTTATTCAAGTTGTAGTTGATTTTGACTGGTAAAAAGTGTGCTGATTTTGTCAAACGATCAATGATCACCCAAACTGTGATGCCCAAAAAAAACATAAACCAACACATGGCTACTCACAAACATACACATATACTACATAATCAAACATCTCACATAAGGCAATATAAAAATTTCTCAAAAATAGATACTTATATATATATATATATATATATATATATATCAATAACTCATATGTACATACATGTCAAACACTATGTACATACATGTCAAACACTATATACATACTTGTCTAGAATTACACACATACTACATAAAACTATCTGATACATAAAAATGCCATTTTAAATGCCCGATGATATGCAGGATAAAGGTTGGGTACACCATAGCTCACTTCGGCCCACCTAAAGACTCAGACGCAAGCTTCAAGCCCTTAATCTAATCAAGTCCTGAAAAGATTCAACAACAAAGGGGTGAGCTTGCAACTCAATAAGCAACTATGAATACAGTTGCACACATACACCAAACACATAAGAAATTCCTTTAAGAAGCACATAATCACCTAAATGAAATAATATAACAATGATCATAAAGTTACAATGTCGTTAGCACTACATCGAGTGCGTATGGAAGTTCAAAATGTAGAAGGAGTAAGTGAGCATATAATGTCAAGCTCAAATAGAGAATCTTAAAGATAGATTCAACTCAAATTCAAAATTAACATGAAAGTTATATAAGACTCTTTAAAGCTTTTTTAGCATCAAACCATGCTTCATTTGGAGCTCTAAAGCTCAAGTTATAGTTAAAATACGAAGATAAATGGGTGCAGAAGGAGGATTGAGTCATCATGACTCGGCACACCGTGCCGAGTTGGCACCATTGGTCCCTGTCACGACTCGGCACTGGCATACCGAGTCGGTACCATTGGTTCACTTCAGTCACAACTCAGCACTGGTATACCGAGTCGGCACCGAATGCCACTGTCACAGGTGTGCCAAGTAGGCATCGAGTACTACTTCACCTCCTTAGTCTATTTGACACCCTACTAATATTCAATGTATAATAAACCTTCCTACATTTGAATATAACTCAAATCAATCCAAAATAATACATTCTAACATATAAAACCACACCAAATCATTAACCAACACATAATATCAACCATTTACAATTAAGGAACATCCACATCCATCATTGATACTAGAACATTCCATAAAATACATTAAATCTCATTCATAAGCACAAAGTTAAAGAAATGAATGTTCACTACATGAGTTAGTATCTGGATAGACCTTTCCTCACACTTAGCTTCATAGCTATATTCCTCATAATTCATTTTCAATTAAATGGCTATTAATGAGACTATCCGCCCGGCTCAGTCTCACTTGGGTAGCTATTCCCGGCTCAGCTTACCCATCACACATAATATTTTAATATCACTCAAATGGCCATTAGTAAGACTATCCACTCGGCTCAGTCTCACTTGGGTAGCTATTCGCCCTGCTCAGCTTGCCCATCTCATAATCGCACAATTTCCTCACTTTCCTTACATATTTCACCTTCAAGTGAAATGTCATACAGTCCACACAACATAACAAAATTTCATCCATTACATCTAAACAAGCCATTATAACAACCATTCATTAATATACTATAATTTAACCATATCCTCATCATATTTCCAATACACAAAAGGTGAAACTCATTCCACATCATATTCACCAATCCAAATATGCATTCAAATCCATTAAAGGAATACACAACAATGCACATAAGAAATGAGCATATGTATATAACATGTATTCATAGTACTTACCTCCAAATGCTCCCACTTTAAAACAAATCTTTCTTTCAATGATGAGTGCTTTCCTTCCTTTTATCAATCCTTACACAATTTCATATATCAATTCAACAAGCATACATCAAATTTCACACTAACCTCATAATGTACATTAAATGCTCAAAGTTTAATAAGACCTAGACACACACACACAAGTCCAATAACCTCTAAATTGCTACCAAAGCTAGGGTTATGTGTCTATAATAAATTCTAATAAGAATCACTCAATTAGGACATGTGTGGAATTAATTATAGATTTTATAATTCATCTAGCCAAAATAGGGCACTCATAGGAGCAAAAAAATGGCTGGCCCTATTGTCCCCTTACAATGGTAAAATCAGATTAATCCTAAAATATAAAAAAATATAAAGGACTCTCTGAAGTTTCTAGAGAGTCTAACCGTGCACCAATCAGAGTTGTAAAGCTCAAGATATGACACAAAACTGAAAAACAGAGAGGCAGAACATAAAATTGACAATAAACACAACTCAACCAAACTAAACAAAAACATAATTAAAGCTTACCAATTAAGCTCCAATAGGTAAAAGACTTCTAATGCTTCCCAAATGCTTGTAATAATAAGAATCAATGCTCTCTAACTCAATCAGAAACTCCCTCTTCTTCTTCCTACCAATCTCTACACACTCCACTCAAACCATACACACACAATATACATATAAACTTCAACAAATCAAAAACTAACAAATACATCCCTAAAGTCTTCAATATTTAATGCCCAACTAATATCAATAAATGCTAATTTATTATCAAAACAATAATATAATAATACTCTGATATAATAATCAAATATCACCCAAATTATAACTAAGCCCCTTAATGAAATAGGCATATTACACTATGCCCTATAACTTTCAATTGTGACATTCTAACCCCAAACTTATCTTATAATTAGGCCCCTCTCTACTACATACACATTCCCATACTAAGACATATACCACAATTGAACTCTATATGCCTTGAATTTATAATGAATGAATAGTACATCTAAAATGTAGGTGTCACAATTCTCCCCTCCTTATAAAAATTTCATCCCTAAAATTTATCAACTTACCATCTCCCGAAAAAAGATATGGGTATTTATATCTCATTTGTTCCTCTACCTCCCAGGTTGCTTCTTTAGGTGAATGATAACTCCATTTCACCTTCACTATTGGGACCTCCTTATTCCTCAACTTCTTCACCTTTCGATCTAGAATCTCCATCGGTTTTTCTACATACGTCAATCCCTCGGATATCTCTATCTCGGGCTCTTGTATCACATGACTTTGATCTGATCTATACCGCCTCAATATTGATATATGGAATAAATCATGTATTGAAGACAATTCACTTGGCAAAGCCAATTTGTATGCCAATGGTCCCAGCTTCTCCAAAATTTCATATGGTCCCACGTATCTTGGACTCAATTTTCTTTCTTCCCAAATCTTAAAATTCCTCTCCATGGTGATACTTTTAAGAAGACTTTCTCACCAACTTGATAATCCATCTCCCGACGGTGTCGATCTATATAGCTTTTCTGACGATCTTGTGTCGCTTTTAGACATTTCTTGACCACTTAAATTTTATCTACTATTTTTTGTACCAAATTCAGACCTTCAAGTTGCCTCAAGCCTTCAACATCCCAACATATTGGGCTTCTACACTTTCTCTAGTATAAGGCTTTATAGGGCGCCATCCAGATGCTAGCATGATATCCGTTGTTGTAGGCAAATTCTAATAATGGTAAGTGGTCATCCCATCATATCTTCAAGTGTTTGGATGGTCCTTTCTAACTGACCATCCGTTTGCGGATGAAAAGCAGTAGAAAAATGCAACTTTATCCCTAAAGCTTTTTATAAACTGTCCCAAAAATGAAAAATAAATCTCAGAACCCTGTCGGACACAAGGGATAAAGGAACTCCATGTAGTGCAATATATAAAGAAGCTAACTTGTCTAAGGAATCACTCATTTGTATTGGCAAAAAATGAGTTGACTTAGTCAACCGATCAACAATCACCCATACCGCATTATGCTTTTGAAAAGTAAGAGGCAGTCCAATCATAAAATCCATTGTAATCTTTTTCCACTTCCATTCCGGTATTGCCAAAGGATACAGCTTCCCCACAGGAGCTTGATGTTCGGCCTTTACTTGTTGACAAGTCAAACATCTTGCAACATACTCTGTTATCTCTCTTTTCATTGCTGGCCACCAATAAAACAGCTTCAAATCTTGATACAATTTCATACTACCATGATGCATTGCATAAGGGACAGTATGTGCTTCATTCATTATTTGCTTCCTTAATGCATTACTATCCAGAATACACACGTGCTTTCCAATCATCAATATACTATCCTCCTTCAAGGTAAATTGCGTATTGACTCTCTACCTTATCCTTCATCTTCTTTAAGTATATATCTTCCATTTGAACATTTTGTATATGACCTTCCAATGATAATTGAAAAGATAAAATCCACAAACCCTAACATTAACTATTTATAATCTAGGAAATAAAAAGCTAAACTGGAATATTAAATAGAATCCCAAACAAATAAAATAACTTAATAAAATTCATATCCTCTGTCAGCACACAAAACACGGGCGTGTCCTATAAGACACGGGCATATTTTGAAATACAAAAATATGGCAGTATGAAATACGGTTACTTACACGACTATGCCTCAAGCTGTGTACCTCTCTGTCTATTCTCAACATCTTAAACATGGGCATATCTTCAGGCTGTGTACTCAACTGTCTGTTTTGACCACTTGTTACACAGGCGTGTATCATATCCTCATCAGATAAACATCTGCTTATTTCTCAAAATCTCTAATATAAGTCTCAAATGCTCTTCATGCTCCTTTATAGACTTAGAATACACTAAGATATCATCGATGAATATAATTACAAACCTATCCAGATAAGGTTTAAATACACGATTCATCAAATCCATAAATGCAACTGGAGCATTAGTTAATCCAAAGGGCATCACCAAAAATTCATAATAATCTTACCTCGTTCTGAAAGTAGTCTTTGACATATCGAATTCCTTGATCCTTAACTGGTAATATCCAGAGCACAAATCAATTTTTAAGAACATTTTCACCCCTTATAGTTGATCAAATAAGTCTTCTATTCTAGGTAAATGATATTTATTTTGGATTGTGACCTTATTCAGCTATCTATAATCTATACACAACTGAAGAGATCCATCCTTCTTCTTCACGAACAATACGGATGCGCCCTAAGGTGAAAAGCTCGGTCATATAAATCTCTTATCTAGTAGTTCCTGTAATTGTGTCTTCAGTTCCTTCAACTCCGTTGGAGCCATCAGGTATGGCGTCTGCGATATGGGAGCTGTCTTTAGTATAAGTTCGATTTCAAACTCAATCTCTCTCTTTGGTAGTAGTCCTGGAAAATCTTTAGGAAACATGTCCTTGAACTCATTCACTACTAGTGGTTCTTTCAACTTCGCACCTTCCTTTCTTTCTTCTACTACTAAAGCTAGATAAGCTTCATACCCCTTTTTAAGATATTTCTCAACCTTCATTATCGAGATTATCTTGATATGAGTTTTCTTATCTCCTCTAAAAAATACTATCTTCTCTCCACCTTCTTCTTCTAATTCTATATGCTTAGTAAAGTAATTCACATTAGCTCAGTAATGGCTCAATCCATCTATTCTGAGTATAGCATCAAACTCATCAAGATACAGGGGTATGAAATCCCATTTCAATTTATCCCCATCAATTTCCACCAAAATATTTCTATACACATTCTTACATACTACGCTTATACCCATAGGCATACTTATAATCACAGGTTCATTCAAATCATTCATCTGAAGTCTATCATGCATTACAAAAATTGATGACATGAATGAAAATGTAGCACCAGATTCAATGAGTATGCGTGCTAACTTACTGTTGATATGATCCTTACCCGCTATCACATCTGGGGACCTCTCTACCTCCTTTTTTTGTGACAGCATAGACCTTAGCCTACTAACACCACTAGCTACAGCTTTCGGCTCTCCTTCTTGGTTTTGTTAGGGTTCTATTACTTAATTTCTTTCTCTGATTGTATTTGCAGGCCTTCCTGCCTTAGTTAATCTCCAACCTCACTCACTACGAGGAGCATACGATGCTTGTACCAAAAGTTCTCTTGGTGGTGCGTTGGTACAATTTCTGGCGTAATGTCCAATCTTATTACATCAAAAACATCTAACCTCTAGTTGACTACATCTTCCCGTATGATTTTTCCTGCATGCGTTACACCAAGGTAACTGATCCTTTCCTTGTATGCCATACCTAACACCCATTTGTGCTGATGACCTCGCCAGCTATCTAACCGACGCCTGGCTTCTTTGAGGTCTTTTTTTACCTTCTGTTCTCACATTACCCCTAGAATATAGGGAAAACGTTAGTCACCGGTCCTCATTCCTTTCGAGAAGACTCGGGCTATTGATTTCATCTGACCTGGGTTGAAGCTTTAAATTATTTATCCAGTTTCTCCTGCTCTATTGCTTTCTCAACTTATCCTCAAAATGTAGTCCCAGTGTATAGGTTCAGTTTCCCTTTAAAGGATACATACAAACCCTCTCGAAACTTCTCACTTTTCTTCTCTTTTGTAGGGTAGATATCCTTTGCATATTTGTACAAATCTTAGAACTTGTTAATGTATTCTCTTACTATTATCGACCTTTACACTAGATTGATGAATGCAGCTAACTTATCCTTCTGATAGTTTTCAATCAGGTATTCTCTACGAAACTCTTCTTGGAACACTTGCTAATTCAGAGCTTCTCCGTAGAGATTTTAAATCTGGGTTAGCCAATCATCAAGCCATAAATGTTTCTCATCATCTCCTTGTTGCTGAGCTATAAAGTTATAAAGGTCTTCTCCACAGTCTTTATCCATTTATTAACTTGACCTGGATCCAGCGTACCATAAAAATCATACGCTCCGCATTTCTTCACATATTCAATCATATCTCCAGGCCTTTTATACTTTTTCTTCTCTCCCTCTGCCATTGTCATGGCTATAGTTCGTGCTAATTCTATAGCATCTATATACATCATTGGCGGCACTAGGTTATTAGCCTAGTTTCCATGCACCAGTGGTGGTGGCTGACCATTGCGTGCTCATCTTGGTACGTTAAAATTCAGTACCGTTGCTCTTGATATTGAACTACCTTGCTCACTCTCAGTACCATGTTCACACCCATCACTCCTTTCATTGCCAATAGAGGCTTCTGATGGGGATCTATCTCGTGGTAAGTTCCCACTCTATTAAATCCATTCCACCCATTTGGGCACCTCAGCCTCTTGGTCTACCTCGAGCACCTAAACCACCTCCCCTAATTCTTGACATCACTTATCTTCTTGTAATTCAAGATTAATTCATTCAGTACTCATAAATCATCAAATGCCAAATCATCAATCGTCACTATCCATTTATCACATAAATTCCTTCCAAATCTCAAATTTTATGGCCTAAGCTTCAAAAATCATTAATAATACCATTTCCAC
Organism: Macaranga tanarius; assembly: GCA_949673435.1. NCBI lineage: Eukaryota > Viridiplantae > Streptophyta > Magnoliopsida > Malpighiales > Euphorbiaceae > Macaranga > Macaranga tanarius. The sequence goes on along the minus strand of CATIWO010244157.1, from coordinate 3,203 downwards.
TATCTAGGTTTTCAAAATCAATAATACTCTTGTCCTTATAATCTAAAGTTTCAAAACCTAGGCTCTGATACCAAAAACTGTGACACCCTTTCCCACCGACACCACGTCAGATAGCACCAACACTATCACTGTTCTGCCCGAAGCACCAATATAGAGAGGCACCACTTTTATATCAAAACTGTTCATACATATCCACCATACCACTAATAATTCATAATCACTTAAACATTTTAAGATCTAATCAATAGTATAAAAAAGATGGCAAGGGCTGATTAAGCTCGTCGGTTATAAATATGTACACATATACTTATATACATAAATAGATACTATTTTACAGATGGGAGAAATAAGGGAAAAGGGCTAACCAAAAATATATAAATAATACACCAAAAAGGAAGGTATAACCCAAAAATCCCTAATAAGTGGCCTAACTAGCCCTAGGGTGTACTACTATAACTACACTCAAAAAGAGCGATTACAACCCTATTACATCAATCCCATCTGACCAAAAAGAAGAGAAGATACATCGCTAGGTGACAGCTACCTCTAGGACAAAGAGACTCGACAGCCTGGAGTAGTCTCGTGGACAACCGCAATCATAGTAAAACAGCCATTCATGAAATTGACTCTCTTGGTATGCGTGTGGTAGCCCACAGCAATCGGCTCCAAGGACACTTTAAATGAAATGTCAGCATCTGTGTCATGTCGGATGAAATGTAGGATCTCGGTCTTTGTACCATATACATCATAGGTCTGTGTTGTCCAATGTACGGCCATCTATTTACACTATGTACACAACTAGGCTAAGCTGAAAGGAAAAATTTTAAAACAAATGAGTGGTGAATTTTTTCACAAAAAAATACCCAGTGAGCAGACTGATCACTATGCAACTCCCAGTAAAAAAAATAATAAAATGAAGCAAATAAATGAAGGAATGATAATAAAACACTCTTTTTAAATATTGTCCTTGGCCAAAGCCATAATAATTAACAATGTAAGACAAATGCTCTCAACTAATATTGAATCAACTCATTTTACTAGTAAATCATAAAACCCATGTAAATTTTTCAGCAAACCAACTATTTCTCAAAATCCAAATCTACTAAATCAATCAACATATTAAATTAATCGATATTTAGTCAGGTTAATATCAATATGGTGGGTACCAGTCAGCACATTGAAGGTTCAAATCAGGTATGCATACCGGTATAATAAACCACCCGGATTAGCCCCAAAGGCATTATAAATCTCAAGCGTTGTCCCAAAAATAGTAATTATGAGCCTCATACTCGTATTAATACATTCTGTACCCTAAGTATAGGAAATAACAATCTCACATGAGCTACTGTGCTCCGGACATAGTTTTACATCTCATCGAACCCTGCCATACTCCGGATACGGTCTTACTGGAACCTTTCTTTTTGTACATTCATTCATTTTCAAAATATTCATATTTCCAAAGTAATTTATGCAATCAGTTTAAACAAAACTCAATTTAATCATAGCAAAGCAAGTCTGAGCTTTTAATTAATCAACCATTGCACTAGAGGCATAAATCTTTGGAGCCTAGGTGTTAGGGGGAAGTAATGCATTTTCCTGTATGGAACATTTACTTTCCTCTTCAATGATCTCCGCCTATTAGGCTTATACCTATCATGCCCACATAACTTACAATTAAGCCTATCGGAGTCTGCACCCTAATATATCATGCAATTATTAAAATAATAGTGTATCACTTCTACAGGCAAACCCAAACTCTGAACTAACTTCTTCGGGCTGTAAAAGTCTTTTGGCATCAAATTATCATCAGAGATGACTTCTTGAAGGGATTCGCTAAAATTATTATACGCACTCTCTGAAAATTGATGCATACATTTCAGCTCTAACATTCTTACAACTGCAGACAATTGAGAATGTCTTATATTCCCAGGCCATAATTCTTTTTCAGCTGCACGCATCATATCATAAAACTTTTATGCTCCTAGGTTTGGTTGCTCATTTGAGATGGATGGATTGAAAGCTGGACCAGCAGCATTGTTACAGTGCAAAATAGCATACTCCTTTAGCATGATTATGTCTTTGTTTTATTAGCCTTTTATCCTTGATTGTTGTTTTTTATATTATATTGTTTACTTTATTAATTTGTTTAACTTTGTAATTATTTTGTGTTATTTTAGGTGTTTTTATATATATTGTATGCATGCATGCAAGGAAGCTTCATGACTCAATTCTTGCCGAGTGGAAGTGCTGCCTTTGCCGACTCAAAGTGCTGCTTTTGCCGACTCAAAGTGCTGCTCTTGCCGACCTAAAATGTTATCCTTTCCGACTCGTCAAAGTGCCTGCAGAAACTATCTTTGCCGACTCGACCAATTCTTTACCAACTCAACCTTGCATCTTTGCCGAGTTGTACCTTCCCAAAGCCTTGCCGACTCAATTAATGCTTGCCGACTCGTGAAGTCAAAAGTGGATAGCAATTGAAAGTTGCCGACTCGGCAAATCCTTGTTGAGTCACGACTGGGAATAAAGATGCCGAGTCAAGCATGACTCGGCATGGTGTTGACGACTCGGCACTACACTTTTTCAATGCACCTTTTCTGTATATTTACTTATTTGAAGAGGCACGAAGATGGGATATTTGAACACCTATAAATACATGAGTTGTTCTTTATTTTTATATATGAAAATCACTTAGTTTTTACATAAACATTATTAGAAAACATTAGTAGTTATTTTATTAAAGACAACCCGAAGACAAAAGACAACCCGAACAAAAGGAGACTAGCCAAGAATTCAAAGAAGCCATTTCTTGACATCAAGCGAATCCTAGAAGAAGTAGTGAGGGGTTTATTCATTCAATATCTCTCTTGTTCGATATATATTTATGTGATGTTATAAATTCTTCTTTGTTGTTCTTTGATCATTAACATGTATATTGGCTAAGTCTTTTGTATGTAGAACTTCAATGATAAATTAATATAAGAACTACATTTTCTTTATTTCTTATTATATTCAGTTGATTTAATTTTAATTATGTTTTGCATTGTGTTATATATATTTGATCACTATATATAACTTGTTAATCAATTATTTACAATGAGAATTGAAATAATTTGGTGGATGTATAATTGAAATTGCTTAAAGTTTAGAATAAAATTGGAGACAATAATTTCACTTTAAGGGAATTAAGAATTAATATAAATTTG
>CATIWO010243897.1:0-17814 GCA_949673435.1 Macaranga tanarius | reverse complement strand
AAATGTAAGGTCAATTCTCAAATAATTGACAAAATAGAATTGATTCCAATAAGAGATTAAAATATTTAATTCAATTTTGAAATTTAACCTTTTCAATAAGTAGATGTTGAAACCAAAAAAAAAATGCTAATTTTTAAGAACTTTTTAAACTTTGCTTTTTTAAGCTATTTTAGTTTAAGTGTAGTAATTTACTCTGTTAAAGTCATTTGGCATCAAATTTAAGTATTTTAGGCTCATAGCATATATATATATATATATATTTTTCATTTTGGAAGTCTCTTAACGTGATTGATTGATCTATGTTTGCATTATTATATAGAAGTGAGGATCCTTGTTGTACACCACTTTCTTTCTTAAACGCAACAACTTAAATATTTGTTTGTGGCATTTGTTGTTGAGATTTCAACTCTCTTTTGTCAAATACAATTAATCCAACTCAAAGTTGTATTAATTGTCTGAAACGCCACAAATTACATAGCCATTAATCCATTGGTCCCTTAACTAACAAGAAAAATGAAGTTACGTGGTTTGATAACCTCAGATTATCTAGTCACCGTGCGTATTTTCTAAACAAATAATCTTCTTAAAATTAATCAATGAAAATAATTCCCATAAATTTTTTTAAATTAATAAAAAAAATCAAATGGCTTAATTATAAATGAACATGACTATCAAGATTCAAACCCTGCAAAATTTAAATATTGATTAACGGTATAATAGATAACAATTATTTCCTTTTAAACCAAATGAAAAATTAATTAATTTTATAAATCAACTACTGCATTAGTAAAATTCAAATTTTATACGTTTTAATTTGCACAAATTATATCAATAATGAATAGTCCAAGTAAAAAAAAGTGTGGACATTAAATGTGAAGACCTGGATTTGATCCTCTGCCCCTCACTCCCCCCTTATGATAAGAAATTAAACCACTTTAACCGCTCAAAAAAAAATTTCACAAATTATCAGTGATAGCGAACAGCACCGTATGATGCTCTTGTAGAATTATCTTTTTCAAAAATATTTTATATTTTTAAATTAAGTTAATATATTTAAAAATACGTTTATGAAATATTTTTTTGAAAATATCCAATTATGATTAATTAAAAAAGATACTTAAAATATATATTTTATTGAGAATAATTTTTGGTAAAGAAAATGAAGAAGAGAAGTAGACAATTACAAATGAATCCCATTTATTTATTTACTGATAATCCTTTCAATATAGAAACGTCAAAAACTGAGTACGTGGACACAGATCAGATCAGCAACAAACAATAATACAATTATTGATAATAATCGGACCACCAATACTACACATAACACATTCTCCATAATACCAAAACCTAATCGACACGTTTACTGTTCGGATTGCAGATATTATTCCAAAACACAAGATAAGCCAAATACACGCGTCACGATAAACTCCATAATTTCATGGAACAACCGTGAAATCCAACGTGACGGAATAGAACCTTGTCGTGTTACAGACAAAAAGCATTTTTGATTCGTACAGAGTGGATCCGACGTGGCACTTCAATCAAAGATATTTTATTTCCTCAAAATTTGTTTGTTTGAACAGAAAAGAAAACAAGAGAAAAAAAAAATGGCGTCAATTTCTTGTTGCAGTAACAATTGCCGATCCGTTGCTATAAATAGCACACGATTATTTTCACTTTTACCTTCAATTCAATCATCCATTTCCTTGTCGTCAACGAGGAAAAAACACCTCCCGCTTTCTGGTATTTTTTATTTTTTTTTCTGTTTTCTGTTTGGTTTCCGAGAATTTTTTCAGCTGGAGCTGATTCTGATTCTTTTGGTTTGTGTCTGGGAGTTTGCAGGAATAGAGCATTTTCATTGTCGGCATTTAAGGTATTACGTGGTTTTTTAGTAATTTTATATGTGCTGTTGTTGTGGATTCAAATTAAGCTTATTGGACGCGTTTATGATCGCAGAGAAACGAATCACAAGCTGCTGTTCAGGTAGACGAAATGACGATTAAACCGGCGGTTCGGATTTCCGACGGGAAACTAATCGTGAAAGATCGGGTAATTGTGAACGGAGTGCCGGACAATGTGATAGCTACTTCCGGCACATCGTCCGGTCCGGTGGAAGGAGTGTTTGTAGGAGCGGTTTTTGACGAGGAAAATAGCCGGCATGTAGTGCCGTTAGGTACTTTACGTGATGTCCGGTTCTTGGCGTGTTTCCGGTTCAAATTGTTTTGGATGGCGCAAGTAATGGGAGATCACGGCAAGGATATTCCGTTAGAGACGCAGTTTTTAATGGTGGAGACTAAGGATGGGTCCCATCTTGAATCAGACGGTGGAAATCAAGAGAATCAGATTGTTTACACTGTTTTTCTGCCGTTGATAGAAGGATCTTTTAGATCTTGTTTGCAGGGGAATAATAACGATGAGGTGGAGCTGTGTGTAGAGAGTGGTGACGTGGATACTAAAGCGGCGTCGTTTACTCATTCTTTATTTATTCACGCCGGCACTGATCCGTTTGGTACGATAACGGAGGCAGTTAGAGCTGTTAAGTTACATTTAAAAACGTTTCGTCAACGGCATGAGAAAAAATTGCCTGCGATCGTTGATTATTTTGGATGGTGCACCTGGGATGCTTTTTACGATGAGGTTACACAAGAAGGAGTGGAAGCTGGGTTAAAGAGTTTATGTGATGGTGGGACCCCACCAAAATTTGTGATCATAGATGATGGATGGCAATCAGTCGGGGAAGATCCACAGAAAGAAGTAGAAGAAGAAGGGAACAAATCACAGCCGTTGCTTAGGTTGACCGGGATAAAAGAGAATGCTAAGTTTCAAAACAAAGATGATCCAACGGTGGGGATAAAGAACATAGTGAACATAGCAAAAGAGAAATACGGGTTAAAATTCGTGTACGTGTGGCATGCAATTACTGGGTACTGGGGAGGGGTCCGTCCAGGAGCGAAGGAGATGGAGGAATATGGGTCCTTGATGAAGTATCCAATTGCATCAAGAGGGGTGTTGGAGAATTGCCCTGCATGGAGAAGTGATACACTGGTGCTGCAGGGACTAGGGTTAATGAATCCTAAGGAAGTTTATAAATTTTATGATCAGATGCATAGTTATCTAGCTTCTGCTGGCATAGATGGAGTGAAGGTGGATGTGCAGTGTATATTGGAAACATTAGGTGGTGGTTTAGGAGGAAGGGTGGAACTGACCAGGCAGTATCATCAGGCTCTTGATGCTTCTGTTGCTAGGAATTTTCCTGATAATGGCTGCATTGCTTGCATGAGCCATAATACTGATGCATTATATTGGTAATTTTCTCTCTTTTAGATCTTCATTTGTTGATTAATTTAGATCTTTTAGAAGGGTTTAATTTGATGTGATGTGGGTGCATGTTTAACAGTTCAAAACAAACGGCTGTGGTGAGAGCATCAGATGATTTCTTCCCACGGGACCCGATGTCGCATACAATTCATATAGCAGCAGTGTCGTATAATAGTGTCTTTCTTGGAGAATTTATGCAGCCAGATTGGGATATGTTCCATTCACTTCATCCAGCTGCTGAATATCATGCATCTGCTAGGGCCATTAGTGGTGGTCCTGTCTATGTTAGGTACGTAATAATATACAACGAAATGTCCATTTTTTTAGTGCGATGGTGTTATCATGCTGTTCTTATGCTAAATGTTGTGAACAATTTTGTGACCAGTGATGAGCCAGGCAAGCATGATTTTAATGTACTAAAGAAGTTGGTCTTGCCTGATGGGTCTATTCTTCGAGCCCGTTTGCCTGGCCGGCCTACTTCTGACTGTTTGTTCTCCGATCCAGCCCGTGATGGTGTCAGGTAAAAGGAAAATCATTTCCAGTTGTGCTTTTCTTAGCATAGAATTTATTTTCCATGTGCATTTTCTTAACTGAAATTCTGTTTGATGATTCCCAGCTTGTTGAAGATATGGAACATGAACAAATACACAGGGGTATTGGGAGTCTACAACTGTCAAGGAGCAGCTTGGAACAGCGTTGAAAGAAAGAACACATTCCATGAAACAAAATCTGAAGCATTAACAGGCCACATCAGGGGTCGTGATGTCCATCCAATTGCTGAAGCAGCCACAGAACCTAATTGGAATGGTGACTGTGCTGTCTACTGTCACCGAACCAGTGAGCTAACCACTCTCCCTTACAATGCATCGTTGCCGGTGTCACTTAAAGTCCTTGAGCATGACATCTTCACTGTGACACCCATCAAAGTTTTAGCACCTGGATTCAGCTTCGCACCTTTTGGTCTAATTGCGATGTATAATGCTGGTGGAGCTATTGAGGAGCTGAAGTACGAAGAGAATGTCAGCAGTGAATTGTTAGGAAAAGCATGCATGGAGGTTAAGGGGTGTGGCAAGTTTGGTGCTTACTCATCAACTAAACCAAGGAACTGCATTGTTGATTCCATTGTTGCTGAATTCGAGTATGATTCGTCTTCTGGTCTGGTTACTTTCAACTTAGATAGCTTGCCTGAGGAGGGTAAACTTCACGATGTTGAGGTTGAGCTGTAGGTTAACATTTTATTAGGGTGGATAAAAGATTGGATAAGAAATGCATGAGGATTATTTTGGGAGGAACTAACCGGTTTTCATCTTTAGTTTTCTTCTGTCGTAGGAGTTCATGTACTAATAATATTTGCTGCTATTTGAGGGGGATAATCCAATAAAGTTTCGTCTGCACCTGTTATCAATTTTTCCTTTGTGCCTATTTGTGCCTTTGTATTACTTCTTTTAAGCCTTTGCAATCAAAAAATGATGTCAATCTTCAGGTGCTCTACCATTACTGCAATTATAATCATCACCGCTGAATATAAAGCTAAAACTATTCACAGTTAATGACCAACTATAACAGAGAGAATATTTCAAGTGCAATGACTTTCTAATTTGAAGGATCAAAATGCAAACGAGACCCATCTAAGATAAAGATAAAATAATGTAAAACAGTTCCTACGAAAATGCATAAATCAATTATCACGTATCAAGCTAAACATTCCATTAAATGGTTGGCATCACTAGGGGAAAACACCAATCAGAATATGTTATTAAATTGGGACCCAATAATCATTCATTCATAAATCTGCACAAAGGGGAAAAAGTTTTTACAGTGGAAATCAATAAAAACTTGAGAGGACTGCATCAATACCCAATCATAATTGGTAGAAATCAACTTGGCACGATATTTAATTTAAGTACCATTCTGCATTCAATGATTACCATTCTTGATTAATACCTCATGTAGGTTTGAGAACATTTTGCAGAACTTCTTTCCCCTGCATCCGTCTCCTAAGCAACTGTGCAACTGAGCGCTGAAGAAGAACATGCCACCAAAATTCTAAAGTAAGATTGGTACATAGGCCCAAAAAGAGCTACGAAAATACATGGCATCAGAAGTTCATATTTTTACATTTGTGCTCCTAGACAACCTTTTCAATATTATACTCATAGACCTCAGATTTAAGGAAATACCTGTCAATCATGTGTTAGATTTCTTTCATAGCTTGTAATACATTCAGTGCCCATCAAAATTCTTGCACAGTTAACTTCCATCGGCAAATCTAGCAAGAATCATCATCAGCAATGACCATGGAATATTTACTCAGCCTAAATTATACATCTCCCAGTTCCCTTGCTTTCATCACTAAATTCCTTATCATTCTATTCTTAATGTTTGTTGTTACCGGTCCCCATGGTTCATCAATAAATTACTCCTCTTGCTTCTATAATTGTGACTCTTCTTCAAATAGTTGCATTTCTAGTTCACGACTAAAATCATCATTATCATCATCCTCATTTTGCTCTTCATGATTTTGATGCTGCTGTTCTTGTACTTGAGCAAGATGGTGGTTCATTCCTGTTTGCTGATAAAACCCCTCTCTTTGTGCATTCCAGTTCTCTTTAATGTTCTCTACTGCATCTCCGATCAATGCCTTATCATCTGATATGTGCTGTATGTCCTCAACATTCACCACCTTGCTGGCCTCTGTGAAAAGAAAACAAGAAGAAAAAAAAACAAACAAAATTAACAGATGATAGCATTATTGAGAAATCTTAAACAAATGATGATATAAATCCATGAGAACTCAAATATTTGAAGCTCACATGGAAACAGAAATAATGTAGAAAAAATGCTGAAAAAGAACAACTTTTTCAAGGTTCATAGATTGGAGTAAAAAAAAAAAAACAGAATAATTCATAACGAAAACAAGTTGCAGCAACAACAAAAAGAAAAAAAATGAACAAATTTGATAGCAGGTCAGAATCAAACAAGTGTATTTAGAAAATTTCAAAGCAGCAGAATGAGACAAATTTCAAAATTCCCTCAACAAATGTCCCATACTAAAGGCCTTACGGGAAGTTTGCACGCACATTTTTTAGATATGTGCAATAAATAGTTAGTAGCTTTCTAGACAGAACTGAAGAGTGGTTTGTTCTGAAATATGCACAATGAACTTTATAATGCTTAATCATCCTGAAACTCCCAATTCTTTGGGATTTTTTTAAGGGGGTGTGAATTGGAAATTTTTTTACCTTGGATAGCTTGCTTCTTGGCATCTGCATACTCCATTGACATTTTCTTCAGTGCCTCCAGATCAAATTCTCTACCCTGTCAAATGTAACAATAAGAAAGCATCTGCTCAATCTATAGCTTATTTGACAAGAAATGACAGAAAATTAATCATGAGATCAATAAGAAATATTACAAAATTATTAGTATCTGATTATTTAAAAATTTAAGAACATTTATATTGACCTGTAGAAACCTTAACGAAATTTCTTCAATTATTGCTGGTATTTTGTTACAAGTATACAACCAATTTACAGTCATAGCATAATATTGGCTGAAAATGTTTCGCCAGAATCAAACTACAAGCAAACGAGACTTAGCGTGCAGAATAACCTCAATCAAAAAAAGAAATCACATGTGCTAGCACCACATAAAGTAAAATAACTGCAACTTGAAATTTGATTTGAAAATGGCATAAATACTTTCTCGCACTCAACTTCATTGGAGATTGATATTATATTGTAGAATCCAACTCATAAAGCTCGAAATGAACTTGGAGGCATGTATGTTGTATATATCATAACACACCCTCTTCAAACATAATTTCCCACTGTTATGCTTTGCATTTTAACATTTTCTCTGGAAAGCTATGGATTGCCTGTTTATATTTTATAGCACAAGGATTTATGCAACATACCAAGTCCATGTGGAGGAACTGTTCAAGGCGACTATCTTGAAATATCCTGCAAGAGTGAAGCAACAAAACAATTAAAAAAATGCAGAGGCTACCTCAAATCATGACTAATACAAAGAAGCTAGAGTAAGAAAAAATTAGATTCAAGTCAGAAAAGTACTTTTTATATGCATGTTCCACGCAGGCATTCTGTGATTGTGTAAGTTGATCTACCAACTCAGTACTAGAGCCTTCATTCAAATCAACAGCCCCAAAGAGAAACATGTTCTTCTCTAGCATTCTACTGACTATAGTGCGTACAACGTTTATACCCTGCTCTTTTGCATCAACAACAAGGTTCTTAAGTTTCTTTAGCTCTCCTGTCACATAATTTACACACAATGAAATAAGATAACAGGAACAAGGCAGACTAGAAAAGAAACCAAGATTTTTACAAACAATGTGAACATAAATAATAAGATTACTACAAATTATTCAATTAATTCAACCAGCAGTATCCATTTAGCATCAGTTCAATTTTTTTCTATTAAATGGAAACATACTCCAATGCTATCACTCACATTTCAGCATAATTAAAACAACAACTAAAACACGCTTGGTCACAATTGAAATATAAAATAATTAATACTGAAGAAAATGAAAGAAAAGTAAAAAATAGATACCAAGAGAGATATAGATTTTGAAAGGAGGCTTGAATGGTTGAGTCTCGTGGAGGCAGTAAAGGCAATAAAGCCCACCTAATCGTTGCAACAAAGAACCACCATCACTCACAATGTAACCTGCGAGAATCAAAATCAATTAATTATTAACAATTTCCAGAGACTGAAATCCATCAAATTATGAAATTAAAGGAACAAAAAAATCATACCGATGGAATGAACGTAGATTGATTGCATGGATAAAGGCAATCTGTTACAAGGCATAGCGTCAAAGATGTAACTGAACTTCTTTGAGTGCCATATTTTCTTCATTTCATTAAAACTTGTTGATTCACCCTATCATATCAGTAACCCAAATATTATTATTTTTTAATTCAACTAACTAAAATTAAATCAAAAAGCTGAGATATTAATATTAATATTACCTCAACAAATTCATTTATAAGCTCATCAATGTCCTGCTTGAACGGAGACAGACTCATCATCGACGACGATGAAGACGAGTCAAGCTGTTGCTTCTTCTTCTTCTTTGGAGCCATGACTCTGGACTTAGAAACTGAGAAGAAGAAGAAGAAGAGGAATTTGAGGTATAATTATTTTTGGGTTTATTTATAGTTATAGAAGGGACCTTTAGTCCGTACAGAATTCTATAAAACCGACATGTCGTCGTGAAGGTTTGTCTCTTTGGGGGAAACGACAGCCAAACTAATGTCGTTGGTGATTGATGTTTAATTGCTAATTTCAACAAGATTTGATGAAAAAAAAAAAAAGTTTTTGGGGCCAAATTATGCGACAAAAGTTGGATTATACCAATTTTTCTATTGCCGATTAATTAAATTTCAACCAAATTATTATTAACTCATCAATATTTTTGCAAATAAAATTTAACTATTTTCAGATATATTGTACTCGGTGACTCTAAATATTTTATATTAAATCAATAAAATATAACACGTAAATATATATATCATATTCTTGTATTACAAAACTTACTATTAGATAATAATTTCCTGCAGGGAATTTATACTTTTGGTGCTGCTTTGTTTTGTTTGGACAAACTTGTCCTGTACACGTACTTGCTCTTCAAAGAAACAACTAATGCTGCTCTTGCAATTGCTGTTCCTGGTTCGATTAATGAATAATAAAGGAAGGGCAAGAGAAATGCAAATAAGAGGCAGACAATGCTCTGCTCATATTTTTTGTAAATAGACCTCTTCCCTATTTCTGCACAACTGTGAAAAGATTTTCCCATCCTTATGTGTAAACAAGAAGCCACTCGCAATGTAAAACAAGAATTATCATAATGACAATCGCATCTACTAATGGGAATTTTGAAGTTATAGTGTCTCTGAGAATCCCAACAATTGTTCTCCAATAATAATCATACATCATGTCACCTAATGCTGAATCATAGAAAACAACTAAACCTACAATCGTACACATTTATACCTCAGCCTGCAAGAAAACTCTACACCTAAAATTCCATTTTCACAAGTGCATTTGAAACTTCACCAGATCCATGCTGAAGCCAATCCTTGGCGCACACAAGGGCTTCCACTGTCTCTGGTCGCAATGAACTCCGGTACTGATCCAACTCTTTGGTCATGGTATCAAATATGGAATCAGGAGCAGCAGTGGATACTGGAATGGTCAAGATATCTCGAGCCATCTTTGAAAGAGTTGGGTACTTCATCTTGTTCAGTTTCCACCAACCTAACACATCAAACTCTTGCACACGAGGCAATAAAGATTCTTCCAAGTACTGATCCAGCTCGGACTTCATCCGCTGGCTTGTAGTCTCCATTATGTACATATCAAAATCTGTGAGTCCATTGTCCATCAGAAGATTGCCCTGGTGGTCCTCTGTCTTCATATTGTTCTCAGTACTTCCTTCTTCGGCATAAGTTGGCGTTAGAGGCAATGGAAGTGCCACATACTCAAGAAAGAGTTCATGGATCCCATCTTCAACAATCTTGATATATGCTGATGCATCTTCACCAAATATTTTTGTAAAACTAAATTCCACAAGCTTCATCTTAAAGCGAGGATCCATGACCACAGCAATAGCCAATGCAAGGCAGCAATCCTTCCAATATTTGCCTATCTTTGCTTGCATTTCTTTGGCAGCATTGCTGACAAAAATATCCTCACTCGTAAGTACGCGAGCAAGATCAGTCTGGATCTTCCATGCTTCATGAAAGAAAACAACTGATGCTGGCTGAGTTGTGGAGGAAAGCAAGTTAGCTGCATCGTAGAGAGGTTTCAAAAGAGCACATATAGTATCAACCTGCCTCCAGTGTTCCATGGATGGAGCCTCTTTGTAATCAGGATCAGATGTATCCAAGCAAGAAAATACTTCTTTCAGCTCTGACGCAGCCACGAGCATTTGATATGTTGTGTTCCATTGAGATTGGTCATCAATGGATAGGGTTTTCTCACTGGGGACTTGGAGCTGTTGCTTAAGTTCAACAAACTTTTCCTCGTGGGATTCTGAAGTCTTCACATACTTTACACTGTCATGAATTTTCTTGATTATCTCCTGCCTGTCCCATAACACATCCTTTGCAAGGCTGCTTAACGTGCGAGCAATGCAGTGTCCAATCAATAACTGGCCATTGAGAATAAGGGGATTTTTAACGCAAAGAAGGGATCTGAGATTTTCAAGCCCAGATTCACTAACTGGATAATTGTAAGTGACAGAAAATAGTTTGCCCTCCAAACTCCAATCCGAAAGGCAACAAGCAACAGCATGGCTAAGAGCAGTATCTGAATCAGGATATGGCTCCATCACAACATTAAGAATCCGCTTATGTGGCTTCAAATCGCTATCAATGAAGTGTCCAGTTACAAAAACATAATATAAACTTTGACTTGAAGTCCACATATCCAATGTAAGGCAAACACGTCCAGGCATGCCCTCGATAAATTTCATAACATTCTGCTTTTCCCTCAAGTATGTTGCAACACAATCCCCATGGACAGTATTAAAGCTAACCATGCCGAATCTTGGTTGAAGATTTTGAACAAAAGTCACAAACCCAGAATGTTCAACCATGTGAAGAGGGTAGTCATGCATGATGATCATCCTAGCAATTTCATGGCGGCAACGATCTGCATCAAATGGTACATATGGGGAGCTAGGAGAACGGTAACGACGTTTTGGTGCGTCGGTTGCACTGCCATTTCCACTTCCTGGGGTAAGTGAGGATAGTTGATTCGCCTGATTGCGTAGTATACCAGGGCAGGTTCCCTTGGCAATGTGACGCTTGAGATGGCTTGTACCAGCTACTTTGGAACCTGTGCTATATGCAAAACTTTGCTTGCACTGATTACAGCAAGCCCTTCTACATCCAGCACTTACATTTTCTATTGTAAAATGTTCCCAGACTATGGACTTCTTTTTCCTTCGTTTGTTAGGTTGTGTTTCTGGTGTACTCAGTGCATTGTTCTCTTCAGTCAAAACCAGAGCATTATTTTCTTCAAGTGCTGCCATCTTGTCCCAGAAACTAAAATTCCTCTATTCACCAAAACAAATGTAACAGCAATATTAGAATGTAATCACCAAAGAATTAAAAAGTTCTATGACAAATAGCCTAAATCATCTCGATGCTAATTGAAAGAAATGTTGACCTAAAAGTTTAAATAAATTTCAATGCAAATTATCCAAGAACAACATAAATTTATCACGCATCATGATGACCATTTAACACAGGGGAAGACCCAAAGCAATAAGATCCAGTGCTTAACATTTGAGACAATATCACATGTGATAATATTTTGTGCTGCAAAGCTAATATGGGTTGAATAGGTGAAAAGCACAGCAAAACAGGACATGTAAGTATTAATCTGGCACTTCATAACAACTATATGATAAAACAAATCACGGTTAAAAAAAATTGTTAAAAAGTGGATAGTCAATCTTAGAGAATTGATCCATATGCAGCATGCAGGTAACTAGCAAAGACAATTTCAGAAATAACAGATATGTTTCTGCACATTTCAACAACATAACAGAGACAAGGGTCAACCTAGACCACCTTGACATTCCCTGAACAAATAATATCTCGTCCTAGAAATTTTTATCATAATTAATGCTTTAGTCCAAAGAAGCAACAAAACATTTCCAATATAATTGGTTGGCCAATAATGACATCAGTCTGCATTCACTTAGATCACGTCAGTGCCTAAATTCTCAGCCAACATGAAAAACTAAATAGTGAAAGGGCTATGATATTTGACAAGTTGAAGATATAAGAATCTCCAAATTTCCACCTAGGAAAAAAATGTGGTAACTATTCAACTACAGTTTTCATAGATGAGATTAGAAACTTCACAACAGAAATAGTTTCCACAAGGCAGTGATCATAAATTTCATAAAATTGAACCAACCCAATACACAAGCTAAAGAAACAAACTATGTCCCAAAATTATTCTCAGACATGGAAAACATTTGAAAGTAGCACAAAGCCTAGGCTTAAAACACAGGCCACAGCACTTAGATACCACTACACAAATGAACATGCGGTAGAGAGTTGTTGTATGCAGGGGCCCAGATGCCATTAGCCACCAAACCCAAAAGAAACTAAACCAACCTGAAAAGCATGCAACCCGGAAACACAATATGGGCCCCATATTAAGGCATGTCCAAGTAAAATGTAAAAGAATCCCCATGGGTCGAGACCAAAACGGGTACTCAAGTCGGGTCAGCTAATAAAAAAGGATATACAACCACAACGCTTGGGCTTCATGACCACTAAGAAATAAAATAAAATAAAATATTAAAAAAAACAAACACACACACAAACAGAATCAAGCCCAGATCAAATGAAAACCCAAGATCAAAACAAGCACTTATGGTCAAATCGAAGAACAAAATAATTCAACAACAACAAAAGCCCAGATCAAAATACAAACATTTAAATACAAAAACCGCAAAAATTGAACATGAATTTTCCCGCAACAATCACTTCCTCCTCTACAGCAAACCAAAAATTCCTTAATCGAACTCGAACAAACCTAACAAATTAAAACGAAAAATTCCCCAATCGAACAAAAAATAGCAAAAACAGATTCAATTCGAAAGAGAAACCGAAATTAGGGTTACCAGAAGCGAAGACGAATAAGATAATTATAACGAGAAGAGGGAGGTCCGAGAAAGAAGAAGATCGGAGACGGAGCTCCGATGGCCGTGGAAGAAAGATCTAGGGTTTTTGCAGGAACAGAGTTTCTGAGATTTGGGCTTCGATTTTGAACCAACCCGAGAAAAGGCTTAATTGGACCTGAAGAAATAAAAGGGAACCAGTTAAGGACTCGTTGGTTTGTTTTTGTTTTGGTTCTCTGGTTTTGGTTCGGTTAAACTTTAAAGAGATTAAAAAAGAGATTTTGAGGGGCAAAACTTGCAAAACAGAGGACACAGCGTTTTGATTGTTGGAGTTGGACTCTTTACCCACCAAAAATTGAAAATAAAAAAGCCCACCCCCAAACACGCCCTTTGTTTCCCTCAATTTCACACGTGTGGGATGGCTATATTTGTGTTGTGTAAGCGTGTGAAGTATGAGATAAGGTAAGCCCAAAGAAGCATAAAGGCAAGTGGTCCACATACATAAGGTTGTTTCCTTAGCCCAATGAGATTAGATGTGAAGAAAAGATTTTTGAAATTGTTCATATGTGGGTGTGGGGTTCTAAACCTAGGCTAGGGATCATTTTTTTAGAAAAAATAATAATAATTTGTTGATTATTTTGTAGATTCATTAGGGGTTGTTTTATGATTTGCATTAGGATTCTCTCAATTTTGAACCACTTCAAAATTAATACTTGAGGTTTCTTTTTCAAATAAATAATCATTTATTTGCTAAATTTCAATTTTTCATTTTTGATAAAATCTCAATCATTGAATTTAAGGATAGAGATCATCTGTATATGTTGGATATTATTCCTACTTATTTTATAAGGATAAAAATGATAAAGACAAAATTATATTTATAATTTTTTAATAGTTTATAATGAATCTCTTATCATTAATTAAATTATTTAAAATTTGAGATTTTTCTATTTTTAAAACCTCATATGATGATGATAATGAAGGATTGTTGTTAGGTGGGCAATATGTTGATTGACATGTTTTTTTTTTCCATGGACAAGTAATTATGAATTCATTTGACTGTATTACTTTGAATTTCCTTTTTTTTTTTTTTTGTTGTTATTATGTGATTGATTGTTTAATTGGTCTAACTTTTTTATTGTTTATGTACTTTTTTATTAAACATAATTGACTTTTTATTTGGTGGAAAGAAAATGTGAGAAAAGTATTAGTAATCAAGATGTGGTCCAATACATTTAATTGTAAAATCAAAATGAAAAAGCACAATATGGTGTAGATAATGTGACTTCAATTTAGAATTATTGTGCAATCTAATTACAGAACTCCATCTATAGGTATACACTACGTTTTGTTTTGAGAGGGATAGAAAGGTGAGGGTCGAAACTTTTGCCAAATATTCAATTATTACAATATTTATCCCATAGATTTTACCATTTAATATTTACAATAACTTTACATCTTAAAAAATGGGAATGGATAGAAAAGAGATATAGATTGTGTTGAAATGAAAATGCTTTTACTCCTTAAGAAGGTCCAAAACCAAGACCCACGCATCTATCAAATCATCAATTGTTTGATTTGAGATAAAAATATCTCAACTCTTCAATTCACCAAAAAAAAAAATAAAAGAATATTCTATAAAATACAGAAGAAACCCATTTGAAGTTAAACATAGCTTGCCCTTTCTCTCATTGAATGGGCCAAATATTGCATAGAGCAAATTCATGAATTGAAAAATTATAGGTAGGACATGAAGAATGCAAAACCATGGGCAAAAGACTAAAGTAACTAAGTACTCATCTCAATACTTCACTCTTTAAAAATATGCATATGAAGCATGGGCCTTATTGCATATGTTCCCAATCAAAATTCTTTTTTTTTTTGGTTTGCCTAAGATAGATTTGATTGATGGGACTAAAAATTTACAAGATTAAATGATAAATAACATATAAAAATTTCTACTCCTAGAACTTGCACATAAATAAAACAAGGTAAATTTTAATAAAATTTAAACAAGTTTCAACAAGATCTTTTTCAAAAAACTATCACTTGAAACTTTGTCAAAACACTCATACTTTTTCTCTTAGTCTCATGATATAGAAATTTTATGGTTAAATTTCAAAGAGAAAAGTGAGGGGTAGAGTATTTGATATAATCTCACTCTACTATGACTTATGACATCTTCCGAACACCTTACAACACCATATAAAAAACCAACTAAAGAGCGTTGCCGAAGGAAGAATGAATATGATCGAAAAAAACTCAAAAAGCGTTGCCGAAGGAAGAACGAATATGATCGAAAAAAACTCACACCATCAATTAGTGTCTTGCAATTTTCACTCCATATCGACCATTTCATCCATAAAGACTCATAAAGAGCCAATTTCTAAAAAAAAAAATCACAATAGAAATAAAAATGGGCATATTAACTAATAACTAAAGAAAAAGAAAAAAGAAGATGAAGAGCAAACAGCCCCTAAAACTACTAATTTTTGCTTTCTCTAAATTTTCTCTCTCGACAGCTAGGGTATTTTGAGAGGAAGAAGAAAATGTGATGTCTTAAATGTATATGTTCCTAATGTACTTGTTGCAATATTTTAACACCATTCCAATTGCCAAATAGCAATTTAACCTTTAAAGTTGGAGTTGGCATAGCCCATAACTCCAAGCCAACAACAATATCTCCAAATTATTCATTTCCAAATTTTGCTGATGAAAAAAGAAAACATAGATTTATTGAAAACCTTAGTTCCATTAACATTTAACATAGTTTCTATAAAAATTCAATTAATTTCATTTGCACGAACATGCACTAATTTTTAGAGTCTTTAAGTGTATGCATTTCGTTTTGATAAATTTTATATTTTATATATATTCAATAAAATTATTATATGCATTCTAATGTATTAGTTTTCATAATTAAGCTTATTTTTATCGAAATAATATTAAAAATCAGAGTGTCTTATCAATTCTTTCTTGATTTAGTAGTTATATTAAATCAATTTTTTTCTTGGGTAAATAGATACTAGATACATAGCCTTTTTCTTTGGCCTTTTAAGGCTTTGTTTTGTTGTTCATGGTGTTTTTTGTAATCAATTCTCGAGAACTCATACATGCACTGATAAGGAAAATAAATTGTGAGTCACTATAGTTCATTTCTTCAATCTAGTAAAAAGAAATAGAATAATTTTTGTTTTTGAAGGAACAATGTTTTTTTAATTAAATGAGCTAACTTTTAATGATTTTAAAAAAATGTATGTAAAAACACTTATACGATCAGTTTAATAAAGTTTAAAAAAAGAGGGAAGTGCATAACTTATTAATCAGAATCAGTTTAAAGAAAAAAAAACTTCTAATAATAGATATGTCTTTGGATATTTAACCAATTATTATTTAGAATTTTTTTTGTATTATATATTCATGTAATATTATAATTATTTAAAATAATTTATCCAACGTGATTAAATTAAGGATTTTTAGGTGATCAAAAATAGGGAATTAATTAACAAATTAGTAGAAAGTATATCATCTCGCAATCTCATATTTCAAAAGTTAGACCTAAAATCTATAAAATTAATCATAAATTGATTTATTAAAGAATTATTTTCTATAATTAATTATCTTTTTTTTTTTTTTGATAATGTCCATATTTCAGGACTATTTTTTGATATGGGATTCAGTATCATCGGAACGGGGAATGGACAGTTAGCTGTTAGTTGTTAGAAGTCAGAATATTTTAAAAATCATTTTTGTGAACCACCACTATAAAATGGGATCTAACATACCTAATGTGGGAGAGAGATTTTGAACCCAATATCTCACATGCCTAGAATTAATTATCGTTAATAATTTTTGTATTGCTTGCCGACATAAACTAGTTTCTTTGTGCAATTAATATATAAATGATGATATGTTTACATTCAAAAGGGACGTCGTCCCCACTTTTTGTCACAAATGGGTCCTTTTGCACTCACGGTCTATAATTAAAAGATCAAAATAAACAAATAAGAGACAAACGATGCATTATCTTTATATAAAAGTGATAATCTTTAGAATTATGAGCAGAAAAAAATCGAAAATTTATATAATTTTATATATGTACTAAGTAATTGGAAGATTAATAATTGATGTTGATTAATTATTGATAATAATACAACACTGCTGTAAATAAAAATTTTCTAAAATAATTTCCACTTTTCATCTTGAGTCATCAAATTGTCGGGTCAAGTAGCAATATTGGAACAAAGTTAATTTAGCTATACGGGGGTAAAAAAATAACTTTAAATCAAACAATTTAACTCACAACCATTAGTCCAATCCTCCACATCCACGAGGGTGTTTGGTTTAACTTTTTTAGGTAACTGATAGAAGTTTTAATTCAATCAGCTACATTTTAGGTGTTTGGTAAAATTTCTAAATCCATATCTGATAGCTGTTTTTATCCAAAACAGCTACGGATTTGATAAACTCTATTTTGGAGCTTTTTTACAACAGCTGATAGCTGATTTGAATTTATTTTATATTTAGACTAAATTATTCTTATTAAAAATAATTAATAACAACTAACTTTTCTACATTCTATAATTTATAATTTAAAATAAAATAAATATTATTTTAAATTATAATTAACAATTAAATAATTATTATATATATATATATATAATATTTTTAAAAAATTTTACTAACAAGATTTATATTTTTAAAATAATTTTCACATAATTTTTATTAATAATTTTAATAATTAATAAATTAAAGATAGTAAATTATTATTTATTATTATGTATTTTTAAATAATTCACATAATTAAAAAATATTATAAAAAT
>CATIWO010243890.1:0-17708 GCA_949673435.1 Macaranga tanarius | reverse complement strand
TTGGAAAAAGTGTTGAAGAGATCAACATGCTTAATTCCAAGAGAAGATTATTACCATTTAGGCATGGAATCCACCTATTCAAGATGATGTCACCTAAGACACCTGAGGAAATGGCAGAAATGGCCAAGGTTTCTTATGCTTCGGCTATAAGAAGCCTAATGTATGCTATAATGTGTACTAGGCAGGACATTACCTATATTGTTAGTGTGACTAGCAGGTTTCAATCCAACCCAGGCTTATAGCATTGGGTGGCGGTTAAGGCTATCCTTAAGTACTTGAGAAGAACTAAGGATTTAGTCTTAACTTATGGAGGAGGTGACTTACAACTTACAAATTTCACAGATTCTAACTTCCAGTTAGATATGGATGATAGAAAGTCTATCTTCGGGTTTGTCTTCATCTATAATGGAGGTGTAGTGAGCTGGAAGAGTTCCAAGTAAAATATCACTGCCGATTCCACTACAAAAGCTGAGTATATAGCGGCATCGGATGTTGCTAAGGAAGCTGTTTGGATTCAGAATTTCATTTCCTAACTAGATATTGTTCCTTTTATTAAGGCAGCAGTCTCTCTCTTTTGTGACAACAATGGAGCCATTGTTTTGGCAAAGGAACTAAGGTCTCACTAGAAATCCAAATACATAGAAAGGCACTATCATGTTATTAAAGAACTTATTGGAAAAGGCAATGTGCTTATGCAAAAGGTAGCTTTAGCTGATAATATAGCTGATCCACTCACTAAAGCGCTTACACAACTACAGTTAGACCGTTATCTTGAGAAGATGAGCCTTAAATATTATAATGAATGGCCCTAGTACAAATGAGAGATTGTTAGTATAGCCTAACCGCCATTCTTATATGTGGACATTGCACTTTTATCCTAATAGCAATATAATAATATTCATTTAAATTAAGTGTTAAGTTTATTTGAATATTTACCCTTTAGTATTATGTTAAATGAGTTTATTATCAAGAGTTGATAATATGAGTGACAAACTCATTTAGTACATATATTATAAATGTTCATAGTCACAGGATTAATATAAGGGTAGTATTAATCTACAGACTATCACCTCTGTCTATTTTTTCTTGATCGGTTTGTGATGTCGATAGTGGGAGCAGTAAGTCTCTTGCTACTTGATATGAGATATCAGAATAGACATGTGGATACTCATGTGATGGGTGGCTTGAACTGTGATGTGAGATTTGTGATTGCATAGAAATTCACTTTTGTTAACAACCACAATCTTGGACATGATGGTGCATATGGTCCTTTAACCTGAGGCGACACGGTCATCCATATATAGTTAGTTAGAGTTTGTTACCGCTTACATGCATGTGCTAGTGATGTATGGGTATATGGCGTATGGTGGCTCTAATTGGTTATATGTAGGAATGAGTGTTCGACCAAGATGGAATTCATTACCTAGAGTAAATCGGGATAATATCCTATGCTATCTAAAGTTATTCTTAATGAATAAGTACCTGGTAAGTCAAACTCGACTTACCTGAAAGGAGTTTTGGTACTAGAAAAGAATTTCTAGTAATAGTCATGTTTTATCAAGAATTAAACTAAAGATGAGGTCATATGATTGAGGCAATTAGAGTTTGACTAAACTATGACTCTAGCCAATATCGGGATCTTGTAATGAAAGGACATTTTGTGCACGCTAATTATGTTTTATGGTTCTTGTAGATCTATATAGATCATTCATTTCTATTTGGGTAGTCATGATATTTATGTTAGGGGTCACTAACGACTTATGGGAACTAAATGTGACTAATTGGGATTTTCACATTTAGCATGGAAAGATGTTTCTATAATATTAAGTGTTAATATTATTTTTCATTGCCATTTAGACTTGAACCTAGTAAGTCATACACATAAGAGTTGCACCATAAAGATAATTATTAATTTAATTATTAATCAAAGAGTTTGGTTAATTGATTAAATTAATTGAATTAGATTTACGCATGTGCGGAAATCTAACATATCCCAAAATCTAAATTCAAAGGATGGAACTAATTGAAATTTAATTTGGACTTAATTTAATTTGTGATGTTAAGTTCAAGGACTAAATTAATATTTGCCTCCATATACTAGAATGGATATGGGCCATGAGATGGAACATATGATGGATTAAAATTGGGTTTAGATTAAAGAGATTAATAAGAGCCCATGGATTATCTTATTTAGTTTAGAGTGGGCTTTGTCTAAGTGTTAGACAAGTCCATAACCTTAGCCCAACCCATTAAGATTTAATGGAGTTAAAGGTTAAGGTTATCCTTGTAACTAAATACATTCCAATTGTGACATAGAAGAGAATATAATATTGATCTAGTGGATTGTGTAGTGGAAACACAATTATGCATTCTACTTAGTGGAATGTGTAGTGGAGACACAATGATGCATTCAACTTAGTGGATTGTGTAGTGGAGACACCATTATGCATTCTACTTAGTGGGTTGTGTAAAGAAAACATAATAATGCATACCACTTATGACATAAATCAAATATTATATTGATATCTTCATGTTAGTAGAGTGTGTAGAGAAAATAAGATAATAGTTGATATATATTCTTGCAATATAGAAATGAAAGGGTGTGAGTTTTTGAATGATCATTCTATCCTTCTAAATTCTCTAAGTGTGTAGAGAAGAAAAATATTCACAAGAGTTATGAGTTCTTAAATTTGCATAAGAGTTGTGTAAAAGGTTAAATCCATCATCCATTGGAGGTTGTTCTTAAAAGCTCTTAGGTCAACCTTGAAGAGAGGCTTGTGGGTAGTACTCTATCAACCTTGAAGATCTTCCTTGGGGCAACTTATGTATTTCAAGCTAGAGGCTTCACATTTGGGGAGCTAGGAGTCTATTGATCAACATCAACTAAAAGCTTGTCAAGCGTTCTACCAACTTGGAGTTATGTAAGTGTTACTAATCGCTTAGTTGATAGATCTTGTAATGTGATTACATAACTTAGTTATTTGTTGATATACATATTATTCTTGGTGCATGTTTAGTTGTGTATATTCTATGTGATTTGATTTATGGGCATGGAAAGGTTCAAACTTAATGCAAAATGTTATATGCAATAAAAAATTTTAAAATTTTGCATGTTTTGCTTGCTTTGAACTCACCTTTTTCTTTAAATCTAACTAACAAGAACTATAACAATCTATTGGAATCTTGCCTAAGGATCTACCTAGCATAAACCAAAGGAGTTAGACACCTTTAGTTATCTTACAACTAAGAACTTGATATGAATCCAAGCACTAAGAATTTCCAAATTCAATCCAACTCAATAAGGGACTAAGGGAGGCTTAAAACAACATGTTTGCCTTAATAAAATATGAAGCAAATGCACTTAGAACCACCATCATGATTGCATGTATAAGGAAATTAATCACAACAGCTTCAAGTGATAATCTAGCTGAATAAACCAACCATTCTGTCATGATCTCTAACTTTTGGCGACTATAACAGAGCCATTCAGTAATGATCTCTAACTTTTGGTGACCATAACAACCTCTGTTTCTGCACTTTTTAGTCTTGGATGGTTACAACTTGGTTAAAACATGGTGTTACACTTTTTTAATGTTTTAATCATGTATTTAACCCTATTTTATAGTCTAGAAACATAGTAATAAGCATCTTTTTGTATAGATGTCCATTGTAATTATATATACATTTTCATTATATGTGGGTCAATGAAAGCTATAAATGGGTGTTAATGTAGTTAATGGCTGTAGTGGTAGTAGTAATCATGTGTTTATAAGTGTAGAGTTGTTGTGTATTCTTGGTCTTGATTTCTATATAAAAAAATCATTTCTTCATTGTAAAAGATAGCTAGGTATCATGGATCAATAATAAAAATAATATTATTTTCTTTGGTTATATTTTGACCATATGTTCTTATCAAACTATGAGTTTATAGTAAATGTCCTTTTGAAATATCTATCTATCTTTCAAGTAATAGATTATGATGTCTTTTCTATAATCTTTGATTCATGTTTGTTATTATTTCGAGGGGTCAAAGTTTTCAAATGGTTTTGGTTGTTTTGAACTAACTAAATATAAGGTGAAGGTTTCTATCTCCTGATTGGAACTTGATTTGAACTTTCCTTGAGAGCGTGGGTTAGGGTTCAAATTGTTAAGTTTTTTTATTGGAGTTAACTTGCATATTATATGTATCATAGCTCGTTAACTATCGGGGTGTATGGTTGCTAAGTTTTTGATTTTGTATCATTTGGTATCAAGTTTTGCTCATTTCAAATCTATATATCCTTGATTTATTTTTTTTGTCGATTTATTCATCAATTTTATGTTTAAAAAAAGAAAAAAAAATAGTTTTGTGTTTTTTTTATCCGTATTATTTTTCTGTTCAATCTTCTTATAAACTTGGTCTTGTGTCCAATCTTTTCAAGTTATTGTTTTAAGCTTTTGATTATATATAAAAAATAATTTCTCATGTTTTTTAATATCTTTTCAAATCTAATATATGTTAATGTGTTATTATTATTATGTTTTTTTGGAGTTTTTTTTTATTATATGGGGGACAAAGATTTGAGGGCAAATCTTCTTAACGAGAGGGGGTATGATGTGAATCCAGGCACCATGAATTTCTAAATTCAATCCAACTCAATAAGAGACCAAGGAAGGCTCAAAACAACATATTTAGCTCAACAAAACATAAAGAAAATACTCTTAGAACCACCGTTATGATCACATGCACAAGGAGATCATAATAGCTTCAAGTGATAACCTAGCTGAAGAAACCAGCCATTCTGTCACGATCTCCAACTTTTAGCTATGTAACAAAGTCATTTTGTCATAATCTCCAATTTTTGGTGACCATGATAGCCTTTATTTCTACACTCTTTAGTCTTGGATGCTTACAACTTGGTTAAAATATGGTGTAACACTTTCCTAACTTCTTAATCATGTATTTAACCCTATTTTACAACTTAAAAACGTAGTAATAAACATATTTTTATACGGATGTCCACTAGAGTTACATATACATTTCAATTATATATTAGTGGGTCAATAAAAGCTATGAGTGGGTGTTAATATAGTTAACGGCTGTAGTGGTAGTAGTAATCATATGTTTGTGAATATAGAGTTATTATGTGTTCTTGGTCTTAATTCCTATATAAACAATATTATTTCTTCATTGTAAAAGAAAGCTTGGTGTCATTGATGAGTATGAAAAATACTTATTTTAGGCACTCTATTTTATTGTATATTAAGTTAGTAGTTGCATGATTAGTTAGTTTTTATTTAATTTAGTTAGTTTTATTATTTTGCTTTAATTATT
The DNA here is from genome assembly GCA_949673435.1 of Macaranga tanarius. NCBI lineage: Eukaryota > Viridiplantae > Streptophyta > Magnoliopsida > Malpighiales > Euphorbiaceae > Macaranga > Macaranga tanarius. The sequence goes on along the minus strand of CATIWO010243890.1, from coordinate 12,394 downwards.
AGGATTTAGTTGTTTTTAGATAATTTCTATTAAGTTTTATTTTGTAGGATGTATTGGGATGAAGATTAGATCAATCCTTGAAATCTGAATAAGCTAAGGACTCAAGAAAAAGAGTTATCTACGTTGAGATTGTGCATGGCCGTACTTAATTTGTGCATGGCCGTGCCTGAGTGCTAGTTTTGAAGAATTTTAGGGGTGCACGGCCGTGCCTAACTAAGGGACTGGAGGAGTTGATTTCTTACATAACCATGCCTTTTTCTTGCACACCCGTGCCTGACTGATGTAGCAGCCAACAAGATGATGGTTTTAAGCTGAAGATTTGATAGAATTGAGCCTATCTTTGGAGTCTTAGATTAGATAGAGTTTGAAAGGTATTAGATGACCTTTCTAGTTAGGTAGGTCTATAAATAGAACCATTTTTTTTTCATTGAGGGTTGTTCTTGTTTTTATTTTTGGTGGCTGGAATTTTATTTCTTTTCAGAATACATTTTACTTTTTATTTTTAGTTCATAGTAGATGAGATACTTGGCTTGAAGTTAGAAGAACAGGGCTTCCTTACATCATTTGGAAGGGGGTTTTTCTTGTATCAACTATTTTATTTATTCATTATGTCTGGAATTGTCTTATTATCTTTTTCTTTTATTCTTAATATGAGTAGCTAAATTCCTTTTAGGGTTCTTATTCCAATTTGACCATATGTGCTTATTATGATTAATGTTAGGTTGTTAGTTTTAATTCATTGGTTATTGTTGTGCTTAATGTTATTTAGGATTGATCACCCTAGGATTGAATTGACACTATAGATCTTAATTGAGAGATAGGTTCTGTAGGATTATGCAATAACCTATTAATTTCTTAATTAGTTGAGAGACAGTTAAGTGGTTAGTATTGATTAAAAGGTTGTATTTAAAATTAGATTTAAAAGACATTGGGTTAGTGAGAGCCGAAAAACTTAGTGTTGATTAATTCCAATTACTCATAGGTTTATCTAAGAGAAAAATCTATGATTCCTAAAATCCCTTCAAAATGAAATAGGATTAATTAGACCTAGGTGGTTAATTAATCTTTTGAAATGGTCCAATTTGAGAATAAGAACCCTAGCTTTTAAATTTTGATTAAAGTTGAGTTTTAATTTATTTTGATTTAGTTTTAGTTTTTTAAAAAATTCAAACTCTATTTCGTTATCTAAACAAATAAATATAGTGATTATTTAGTATTCAATTCTCAATCTTTGTGGATGATATCTTATATGTTACTTATTACAATTCTGTACGCTTGCGGATTTGTACACATCAAGTTTTTAGCGCCGTTGCCGGGGATTGAGAAAATTGATATTATTAAGAAAATTATGTTGCTTGATTTAGGCATTATTTTTAATTTTGTTTTTAACTGTGGTATTGCAAGAATTTGTGTTCGTTTATGCACATCACACGAAGTGCAAGCAAACAAGGACTTTTGTTGGTACCACTAGATTTGGAGTTAGAGAAGACAGCTCATGAAAAGAAAAAATAAAAAGTCATATCAAAACACTCACCAAGCAAAATGGATGCAAGGGACGATGATAGAAATGACCCACCAAGGCAAGCTATTCAGAATCCTCCAAATGGTCAGAGAACTATGTGAGATTTTGTGAGTCCTAATGTGCAAGGTGACCAAATGCCAATTGTGAGGCCGGCGGTAGCACCAAATAACTTTGAAATCAAGCCGACAATGATTCAAATGATCCAAAATTCACCATTCAATGGGCTACCACATGAGGATCCATTTGGTCATATGACTTGATTCATGGAATATTGTTCCACCTTCAAGATGAATGGAATACAGCCTGAAGCAATCCGTTTGATTCTCTTTCCATTTTTTCTTATGGATAGAGCAAAGAGATGGTTTACAAGTCTACCACCTAACTCCATCAACACTTGGCAAGAACTCTACACTGCCTTTTTCAACAAATACTTGCCACCTGCAAAAGTGTTGAGGATCAAATATGAGATTAAATCATTCTTTCAAAGAGATGATGAAACATTCTATGAGTGTTGGGAAAGATTCAAAGACCTTCAAAAGCAGTGCCCACCTTAATTAATTCCTACATGGGATTTGGTACAATCATTTTACAAAGGAGTCAATCATGCAGTTAGAGTCAACATTGATGCAGCAGTTGGAGGCACTATCATGTCCAAGACACCAGAAAATGCTATGGATCTTTTTGAAGACATGGCCAATACACAAAGTTTGTAGTCTAATGAGAGGACTATTACAAAAAAAGTGGGAGTAATTGATGTGGATAATTTTACCATGCTGAATGCAAAGCTTGATGCATTGACAAAAAGGATGGACAAGGTGAATGTGAATGCGGTATCAACCTTGTCTTCCTCTTGTAAATTATGTCAAAGAGGCCATCATACAATAGAATGTCAAATGATGCAAGGAATGTCTACAGAAGTTGTCAACTATGTGGGCAACTTCAAAGGGCCTCAAAACCAAGTCTATGGTAACACTTGCAATCTTAGTTCGAGGAATTATCCAAATTTCTCTTAGAGAAATCAAGGGAATAATCAGTGGAGACCACAAGCACTACCAGGATTTGGAGGTCAGAATGCACAACAACCTCAATTTCACTAAAAAAGGTTCATCCTCCGGAACTTCAATGGAGAGTAAGATGGAGAATTTATGGATGTGATGTCATCAAAGATGAGCCAGCAAGACGAATCTCAAAATAGGACGAAGCAAATGATCCAAAACCATTCATCTTCTATTCATAATCTAGAAGTACAAATGGGGCAGTTAGTAAATTCCTTGTTAACAAAGAATCAGGGTGCATTACCAAGCAATATGGAGAAGAATCCAAAGGAGCAAGTAAAAGCTATCACCTTGAGAAGTGGCATAGAGATCCAAACCCCTAAAGTAACAATAGAGTATGAAGAAAATAAGAATGAAGGAGAGAAAGAACAAGATGATAAAAGGGTTGAGACACTAGAAGAACCAAAAGTGAAGGTGGAGAACAAAAAAAAAAACAAAGTCACCACCAATTCGGGCATACGAACCTCCAGTACCATATCCATAAAGGTTGAAGAAAAAGGAGCATGATCAGTAATTTGCAAAGTTCTTGGAAAGATTCAAGACACTCCACATCAATATGCCTTTTGTAGAATGTCTAGCTCAGATGCCAAAATATGCAAAGTTCTTAAAGGAGTTGATTTCCAACAAGAAGAAGTTACAGGAGTTCGAGACAGTCACACTTACAAAGGAGTGTAGTGCAATCATTTCTAATAAACTTTCTTTAAAAAGGAAGCAACCAGGAAGTCTTACTATTCCATGTTCAGTTAGAAATTTATCATTTTAAAAATCTTTATGTGATTCAGGTGCTTCTATTAACCTTATGTCTTTGTCAATTTATAGAAAATTAGGACTTGGAGAAGCAAGACCAACAAATATCCGTCTATAACTAGCAGATAGGATAGTAAAGGAACCAGAAGGCATAGTAGAAGATGTACTTGTAAGAGCTGGAAAATTCATCTTTCCAATGGACTTAATTATTCTTGACTTTAAGAAAGATGAAGATGTTCCATTGATCCTTATTATGCCTTTCCTCTACACTGTCAAAGCAATTATTGATGTTTATGATGGAACATTGACATTAAGGGTAGGTGAGGAAAGTTATAAGTTCAACATCTATCAATGTATGAAACATCCTGCTGATAATGAATTATGCTTTAGAATTCATGTTGTGAACGAATGTGTGTTTGACATCCAACAAAGGAGGTTAGCAATTTATGATGATTTGGAGAATATTGAGAAGTGTATGCAGGTGTAATCTTACCATGATGAAGGATACCTTAAACACTAAACTTCTTTTTCCCACATTCAATTACCAAACACTGAACCTACACCACCATCAACCATAAAACCACCAAATGTATACTTGAAACCTCTACCCCAACATTTGCAGTATACTTTTTTTAGAGAGAACTAAACTTTACCTATGATTATATTTTCTAAACTTAACCAAGACCAATAAGATTTGCTTGTGAGGATGTTAAAGAGGAGAATAAGAGCAATTGGTTGGCAAATTTCAAATATAAGAGGTATAAGTCCATCTTATTACATATACAAGATTCTAATGGAAGAAAGATATAAGCCAACCATTGAAAGGAAAAAAAGGCTCAATCCAAACATGCAAGAAGTGGTGAAGAAAGAGGTGGTTAAGCTATTAGACGCTAGAATTATTTACTCAATTTCAGACAGTTCATAGGTAAGTCCTATCCAGTATGTACCAAAGAAAGGAGGAATGACTATGGTGGAAAATGAAGAGGGTAAGTAAATTTTTACAAGAGTAGTGACTGGATGGAGAGTGTGCATTGATTACAAGAAATTGAATTCAGCTACTAGAAATGATCACTTTCCACTACTGTTCATTAACCAAATGTTGGAGAGGATAGCAGGATATGCTTTCTACTATTTCTTAGATGGTTATTCAGACTACAATCAAATAGCAATTACTCTAAAAAATCAAGAGAAAATGACATTTACATGTCCCTATAGCACATTTTCTTATAGAAGGATGCAATTCGGATTGTGTAATACTCCAACAACCTTCCAAATGTGCATGATGGCCATATTCTTAGATTTGGTAAAAGAAATTATGGATGTGTTCATGGATGATTTCTCAGTCTATGGAAGCTCTTTTGAAGGATGTTTGGAGAATATGGAGCAAGTTCTTATAAGGTATGAAGAGACAAACTTAGTGCTAAATTAGAAAAAGTGTCATTTTGTGGTAGAAGAAGGAATAGTCCTTGGGCATACGATTTCATCACAAGGCATTGAAGTGGACAAAACAAAAGTGGAGATCATTGAAAAGCTTTAGTATCCAATAAATGTCAAAGGAGTTTGAAGTTTTCTAGGTCATACAAGATTCTATTGGCAATTCATTAAAGATTTTTCAAAAATTTCTAAACCTTTTTGTAAGTTACTTGAGAAAGATTCTCCTTTTGACTTTACTAATGATTGTAAATTGGCTTTTGACAGGTTAAAAGAAGCATTAATTTCAGCTCCTATAGTTGTATCACCCCGATTGGAAACTTCCATTCGAATTGATATGTGATGCAAATAATCATGCAATAGGAGCAGTACTTGGCCAAAGGAAGGAGAATAAACTTCATATCATCTACTATGCAAGTTAAACCTTAAATGATGCACAACTCAACTATGCAACAACCGAGAAGGAGATGCTAGTAGTAATTTTTACTTTTGATAAATTTTGATCTTATCTCCTTGGTTCTAAAGTTATTATGTATACAGATCATGCAGCATTGAAGTACATTTTGAACAAAAAGGACTCAAAGCCAAGGCTCATTAGATGGATTCTACTTTTACAAGAGTTTGACATTGAGATGAAAGATAAGAAGGGATTAAAGAGTATTGTAGCTGATCATCTCTCAAGATTGGAGCTAGAGCAAGAAGAGAATGAAGAGGAAGAACCAATCTAAGAGCTATTTCCAGACAAGATGTTGTTGGCAATCCAAAGTTTAAATGCACCATGGTTTGCGGACATAGCTAACTTTATCTCCAGTGGAAAGTTGCCAGAAGAGCTTAATAGTCAATAAAAGAAGAAGCTCATTTATGACTCCAAGTTTTACTTATGGGATGAGCCATATCTCTGAAAGTTATGCAGTGATGGAATGATAAGAAGATGTGTAGGAGATGAAGAAACCGGTTCAATTTTGTAACATTGTCATGGAATGGTCAGTGGTGGTCATTATGGTACATAAAGAACTACTGTAAAGGTTCTATTGGCCTACTCTCTTTTATAATGCTAGGAAGTTTGTACTCAGTTGTGATGTATGTCAAAGGAGTGGCAACATTTTAAAGAATGATGAAATGCTCTAATTAGGAATTCTTGAGGTAGAAATATTTGATGTATGAGGCATAGATTTCATGGGGCCATTTCTTATTTCATATGGAAACAAGTACATACTTATTTATGTGGACTATGTATCCAAATGGGTAGAACTCAAGCATGTGTAGTCAATGATGCAAGAGTAATTTGTAAATTCTTATAAAAACTCTTTTCAAGGTTTGGGATGCCTCGAGTTGTCATAAGTGATGGAGGAACACATTTTGGTAACAAAAATATGGAAACATTGCTAGCTCGTTATGGGGTTAGACACATGATAGCCACTCCATACCATCCCCAAATAAGTGAACAAGTGGAAGTAAGCAATAGAGAATTAAAGCAAATTCTAGAAAGAATAGTGAGTAAATAGAGTAAAGAATGGGCAAGAAAGTTGGATGATGCTTTGTGGGCATATAGAACAACGTACAAGACACCTATTGGAATGTCTCCATATAGGTTGGTTTATGGAAAAGTATGTCACCTTTCTGTCGAAATTGAATATAAGGCTTATTAGGCAATTAAGGCTTTAAATTATGACTGTAAGAAAGTAGCTGACAAGAGACTTTTACAGTTGAGTGAATTGGAAGAGATAAGAGATATGGCTTATGAAAACTCCAGAATTTATAAAGAACGTATAAAGAAATGGCATGATGCCAAGGTAAAGATTAAGAATTTTCAAGAAGGAGACCAAGTGTTGCTATTCAACTCCAGACTCAGATTGTTTCCAGGAAAGCTCAAGAGTAGATGGTCGGGACCATTTATAATAAGTCACGTATACCCCTATAAAGATGTAGAAGTTTGCAACACTCAAGGAGAAAAGTTCAAATTTAATGGGCAAAGATTGAAAATTTACCATGGAGGCACATTTGAGAATTCTAGCCAATTGGCCTTTTTAGCCTATTCAACACTCTGAAGATCATGATGGTCTAAGCTCATAGACCTAAAAGAGTGCTTCTTGGAGGCTCAACCAAGTTTTCATTTTTCATTTTTCATGTTAATTATTTTAGTCTTTAGTTTTGCAATTTCTAATCATAAGTTCTTTAACTTTGTTTTGTATAGAGGAAGCGTTGAACGAAGTTTGGGAATTGCAAGAGGAGGAGAGCAAAAGAGGAGAGGTGAGTATCTTTGATGTGGGAATAAAATTCGTGATTGTTACATGTATGTATGGGTGATTTTGATGTATATTTTATGAATGTACATGTTGCGCACCCACGCAACCTGGTCAAGCAAGAGGAGAGAATAAAACATAAGAAGTAGGCACGACTTTGCCACTTTCGCACACGACTATGCTTAAGTGCATTTATGCCAGTCAAAGAATTATTTGGCTCAAGCACAGTCGTGCTATTATCGCACATGACCGTGCCATCTGTCGGTCAAATTCAAATTGTGCATTCGTTTAGGTCTTCAAATGGGTTAAATTCTCAATTCCCCATATTTTCCTACTACCTATCACTTCTAAAACCTTTTCCATCTTCCAAGACATAGGGTTTCTCAACTTTGACTCTTTTTTCCAATTCCCCACCTTCTTTTTCAATTTCCAATTCTTCTTCAATTGCCAACAATCTTTTTCTCTTCCCAATTTACAATTCTCTCTTTTCAAAACCATAACTCTCTCTATATAAACCTCTCTTCCATTCTTTTCTCTCTACACTCTCAAATTTTCTTCTCATTTTCCTCTCAAGTTTCTAAATTCTCAAGCACAACTTCCTCTCTTTTACATTCTTTACATTAACTATAGAAAGAGAACCAAGAAGGAAAATAATTACAAAAAGGAAATCAAAGAAACGTGGAGGAAGCTCTAGCAATCCGAATCAAGAAGAAGAAAGATTGGTAAGACCATTTTCCCCTTAACATTGAATTTAGGCATGAGGAGCAAATGAATAAATATACTCAATTAATTGCAAGAACTTTTGTGCCTATGAAATATATGAGTGTCTTTTCACTTTAAAAAGTGGGTTTGTTTAATAGTTAAACATATATGGCAATAGGATGGGTTGGGAGGCTTTTGTGATAATGCAACACCCTACTTATATGATACCCACATGCGAGTTTCTCACCTCTTTTCAATTTGATGAAAGTGAAGCCATGCACATTTTAGGTTAGGCAACCAAGATCATAACATTGGTATATTTGAATTAAATGATATCTTTCACTTCCCTATAGATCAAGATGCTATGATAGATTTTGATAGACATGACTTTTGGAGGGAGATAACAGGCTAAAGGCATATTTTCTATAAGCTTAGGTTAGCAAAAGAATCAAAAATCCGATCACCGGCTTTGCGATATCTTCATCGGTTCATGTCACATTCATTATTTCCTAGGAAAGAAGGAGATTCGGTAGTAACCAATATGGAATTGAATATTCTATATTGCATGTGTAACAACTGCCAATTGGATATTTATCATGCAATAGCATGTAGATTCAAGGATATGGTGAATAAGAGAGCGGGAGAAATTAAGATAGGAGGATTGGTGCTTAGTATTGCTAATTACTTAGGCTTTGATATAGACAATATGCCTTTCAACAAGCTACTGGGTAATTCTCTCATTGACCTACATATGATGAAAGCTATGGGTATAATTGAAATAGGACGAAATGGGGTGCCTATTCTCATTGAAGAATAACCACAACACCAAGCAAATGAAGATGAAGACAAGGAGGAAGGAGATTTGCATCAAGTTATACAACACCTCGACACTTTGGAGCTTCAAGTGAGTGTGATTGACGCAAATATGGGAGAACTTACTTCAATGGCACAAAACATAAACACAAATATCAACATGATCAATCACAACATCATGGCATATTTTCAAGCTCAAAACTTTTTTCCACCTCCATTCCCTCCATATGATCAAGGACCAAATCAATGAAGATTCAAGAACTTGTGTTTTCTGTTTGTTTCACTTTCGTCTTGTGTTTGATTTAGTTTTGTGTTAGTGCTCATGTATTTTATTTTATGTTATAAAATTTGTACTTCCAATTTTTCTTTGATTAATGTATGTGATGTTGTTTTGGATATGTTAATTCTTTTTCTTTTCATTTAACTTATGCAATATATGGGCCATGTAATTGGTTTAAAGCTTCATAATGCATCATTTTTGCCTGTTAAAATAATTGCAATTTACATACATTTCCAATCAGGCACGGCCATACCATTTTAAGGTATGGCCGTGCTAGTTTTGTGTGTGTCTCAGGTCGAAATTTTTGAAGCAAGCATGGCCGCGCCACTTTTATGCACGGCCGTGCCACCTGATTGTCATCGCCATCCGAATTATTTTAAACTTTTTATGCATTGAGGACATTGTATATTTTAAGTGTGGGGGATGCAAAAATAATTTTTTCAAATTAAATTTTGTTATTTTTTTAGGGTTATTTTAGTGTTTTTAGTTTTTAGGATTTATAATATCCTTATTCTATTAGGATAGATAGTCTTTATCTTTCAATAAAAGTTATCTTTTCAATATAGGATTAGGAGATGAGTTGTTTAGTCCTTGTAAACTTCAATTTTTATTTTTTTATTTAAAGGCATAGAATTGTTCCATTCTTAAAAACTTCTATATTCTCTACACTTTTCTTTACATAAATTTCTCTACATTTATTTTCTCTGCAATTATTTTTCTTGCTACCTAATGAGTTCATCTAGCATGTCAAACACTAGCCAAGGGCCAAACAGCAAAGGGAAGGCACCAATGGAGAGGAAAGCTAAGCTAAATGACATCAAAGATAAGTATGATGCATTTTTCCCTATTCTTTCGGATGAAGAAGGTAAGAGATTTTGTTCTCTTAGCAAAAGAAAACTTTGCATGCCAAAATATTTTGATGATAAGCTGTTGAAAGAAATTGGAATGCATGATTTTGTGAATGCTTTGGCTAGATAATTAGGTTGGAATAAATTGAAATCTGTGCAATATGATGTATTTTATGAGCTAACCATTGAATTTTATACTACATTAAAAATAAAATATGAGAAACAAAGACTCTTTTCATATAGGTTCTTTGGTAAGGAATACAATTTTGATTATGAACTCATGACTGAAATCTTTGGCTTTTCCGAAGGAGGTATTTGTCAACCTCCACCTGAATGTAACATGAGTCAATTTTGGTTTAAAATCACTAATAGAGATAAAATAACCAATGGTGATGCGATGAGTAGTGGTTTAATTAGAAGTCACTCATGTTTGCTCATGCATAAATTCATGGCACACATTATATTTGGTAGGAATGATAGCATTAAGGTTACACGTGATGAATTGTTCGTGATTTGGTATTTGCATACTAACCATAGGGTGAATAGTGAATATTTTATTTTTCGTACGATGTGGCGTGTTGTGCAGGGACGGAAAGCATTAATTTCTATGGGCCACATTGTCACGGGCCTTGCCATGCACTTATACCAAGAAAAGTCACTTTCTTTGAGCCATTGGAACGTGAGGTTCTTAATGAAGACTTTTTGATTCGAGCTGAGATCATCACAAATTGGAAAGATCTTGAGGATGCGGATTGCCGAAGATGCTATTAGATGCGTCAAATAGCCTTAAGACATGGAGAAGTCCCTCTTCCAAAGGTGGGAAAAAATTTCGATGATATCAGCGAAGAGGAGGAAGAAGATGTCAAACCTCAAAAAGCTCATGGGAGTGCTAGAGAGAATAAGAAGGATGGCAATGCAAAATCAAGAAAAAGAATAAAGCAGAGAAAATGAAGAGATTTGAGGAAATTATTGAGAAAGTTGAAAAGAAAATAGAAGATATAGCAAATCAAACTGATCAAAGGATGGGGCATATGATTATGGACGTGGTATCCAAGCTTGAGGATTATGAGAGGGTACATTTACATCAGATGGGAACCTTGATAACCAAGGTGGAGGAGTTGAAAAATATTATCTCTCAAGGCAAAGGAACGAAGGAATCAACGGAGCCATCTATTGAGATCATAGTTCTGAAAACCTCATCTTCGAATGCATCTGACTAGGGAAGTTTACTTTCCCTTTTTCTTTTTATTTTTCTATTTTGTTTTTGTTTTGTTTTTGTATTTTAGTTTTTAGTTTACATGAATAAAAACCCTCTACTTAGGCTTTTGATCCTATTTCTATGAAGAGTTTATGTCATTGGGTGTATTTTTCTTGAGTAAGTGTAATAATCTCCTTTTAATGCTTTGTTTTGATTTTTAAGTTAGAGGAATAATTTGTGGTTAAGGATTTTTAAATTTTAATGAACTTAATACTCACTCTTTCATTGAGTGATTGAACTAGAATGCTTGATAGTTGAGAAAGATGCTTATAAGTAGGAATTTAAATCTTTTGTGTAGTTCGTATATGCATAGACACTTAAAATAATAATAAAGATGTATATATATAAAAAAAGAAATCCTTTAAGTGAGATGGAGCGTAAAACACACTCAAAATTGTACTCCAATGCTCTCTAAAGAGTATGAGTATCCAAAGGATTTTATTGAGGTATTCACATTGAGTAATATGGAAAGGTAGGGGATACTACAATGAGGAAATTTTGAGGAATAAATTATGTACCTATTAAGTGTTGTTTGTCATGCCCTCACCAAAACTTCTCCATTAATACACATATTTAAGGATTTAATGAAAATAAAAGTATTGCTTAACAATTACACCATAATATTGTAATTATAAAACTTAATACAGCTCGAGTTCATCCTTATATTACATAAAAATTTTAATATCAATTTCATTGTCGGCAATGTCCATTGCACTGATCTCTCTTCACTGCTGGCTGAGCCGACACTAAGCACCTACGCTGAAAATTTTTAAAACAAAGCGAGTGTGAGTAATTTCAAAAGGAAATTACCCACTGAATGGATAATAAAAATATATTTCAAACTTTATAAAAAAAAAAAAATCAGTATAGAGTATTTCTCTATTCTCAAATAATAGATATGCTTATCATTAAATAAGAACACTTAGAGCATACTCTTTAAGTGATATTCTATTTATATAAATCACCGGACCCGATACCTCTCCTTTAAATCGTCGAGGTCCTAACAAAAACATACTTAACTCCAATTCCATGATCTCCTTACGCTAATTCTCTCTAATACTCAGTATATCTTAAAATCTGCATACTTATATTTGATGATTCTTTTATCATCATATCCATCTTTACTTTCTGGATCATTATTGAATCTTCCCTGTGACTTCATAACACCATTTCTCAATTAATTCTTATTTCTACTTATCCTTGTTGACAAAGTCTTATATTTTCATATAATTGCCACTGTTTCATTTCCATGGTATATTACAACTAAATCTTATATCCTCAACTGTATCGTAACTTATAATATTCGCAAAGCCTATTAACGGGTGTAGACTCAATCATACACCAATCTTTAACGTCCCTACAATTAGGTTGTGGATATAATAACTTAAGTGTGATCAGCACTTAAGCTCACAATGACTAACTTGTCTTTCACCAACTAATATATATATACCTGGCCCCAGGCAGCAGTCGTATATATATAATGTAGATGTGTACC
>CATIWO010243685.1:0-23851 GCA_949673435.1 Macaranga tanarius | reverse complement strand
GAGAGAGAGAGAGAGAGAGAGATATACAACATTACAAATGCACACAAAAACAAAACAAAAAATTATCATTGCATTTTATATCCAACAAAAAATATTTATCTCCATAAATAATCACAAATAATATATACAACATCACAAATGCACAAAAAAAATTCAAATATTTTGTATCATCGCATTTTATATCCAAAAAAAATTTCTATCTCCATAAATAATCACAAATAAAATACATACATATATATATATATATATATATATATATATATATATATATATATATATATATATATATATATATATATATTACAATAAACAAATTTAGTTTTATTTTTAAATTTCAAAAGTAAACTAATTGAACTTCAAGTTTGAAATTAATTAACTTTTAAATTGACCCATTATGAAATAACTTCAAGTTTACAACCACATAAATAATTATGAAATAATTGTATAAATAAAAATATATATAATAGATATAAAAAATTTATTCAACCATTTAGCATTACCTAACTAATTTATGAATAAATTAATTAATTTGTTTATAATTAAAGTATAATGTGTTTACTACCACATAAACAATTATAAAATAATGTAATAAATTTTAAATTATATAATAAATATATAAAAAAAGATTCAACTATTTAGCATTACCTAACTAATTTATGCATAAATATTAATTAATTTTTTTATAATTAGTGTTTTATCATTACCTTACTAATTTATGCATAAATATTAATTAATTTGTTTATATATAATTAGTGTTTACTACCACATAAATAATTATAAAATAATATAATAAATAAATAAATATATAATAAATTTACAAAAAATTATTCAACCATTTATCATTACCTAACAAATTTATACAATTATTTTTTGTAAACATAATCATATACATTTAATTAATTTAATTTATTACAAGTACAAGAAAAAAAAAGTAAAAAATTAAAAAAAACACAAACTCACCGGAAGAGGGGGATAGCCGACGGTGGAGAGGAGGGAGGAGGCCGGCCTGCTGGTGAAGAAGCCGCCGGTCGAGGGAGGAGGGAGAAGCCGGCAGCTGGGTCGGTCGCGCTAGGAAGCACAGCCGCGGGAGAAGAAGAGGCAGCTGGCGGTGGGGAGGGACTGCCGTCGGCAGGCGACTGGCGGAGGGAGAGGCTGAGGGTCGGCAGGCTGAGGGTCGGCCGGCGAGGGAGAGAGGAGAGGAGAAAGGGAGAGAGGGGAAAGAAAGAGAGGGTGAAAAAAAAACTTATTTTTTTTTAATAGTCATCTTTTTAGCGACGGACACGCAAATCCATCGCTAATTTTGTCGGTAATTCGGGCGCCATTTCTTGGCGCCCAAATTTTTATTGGCTTTTAGCGACGAAATTTTTTTCCGTCGCTAATCCGTCGTTAAATTCAAGTCCGTCGGTAATTAGAGACGGAAAAATTTCCGTCGCTAAAATCCGTCGGTAATTCGGTACATTCTAATAGTGAATATCATTAATAATAAAAGGGAAAAGATGCAAATACTCTCCAATGTTTTACCCTAAGTGTAAAAAATATGCCCTAAATATTTTTTAGAGTTAAAATACACTCTTAATGTTACAAAAATCAGTAATATAAGCCCCTCTCCTTAACAGTGTCAATTTCTGTTTGTTAATACCATTATAGTCTATCTATGTGGCAATAGGAGCCCACAATTAGTTGATATATTGGTAAAAAAAAAGTGCAAATACTCCCCTAATATTTTACCCTAAGTGCAAATATACCATTAATATTTGAGCAAATAAAAATTTTGATATATATTAAAAACAAAAACTAAAATAATTTAATTATGCATTATAACAAAAACTAAAATAGTCTAATTATGCATTATCTTTATTATTTTTTAATTTTTACGTCCAGTTTTTTATATATTTGTTATGTGAGAAAAAAAAATTTCACTAAAAATTATATAAATTAATAAAAATATCTTGTAAGAATTAATACAATTAAAATAAATTTTTTTCATAAAAAAATAGTAATGATAAATTGTTAATAAATTTTATACATATTTTATTAAATGTTATATATATATATATATATATATATATATATTTTTATATATTATTTGATTTTTTTATTTCATATCTTGTTTATTTCAAGCTAAAAATTAAATATAATTTGTAGTTTAATCATATAAAATTTTATCTACTTTAATTTTCATATTAAATCTTACAAGTGATTTTTATTAATTTATATTATTTTTAACAAAAAATAAATTTCTTGCATGATGAATATATAATATAACTCAAAAATTAACAAATAATATAGACAATACATAACTAGACTAGCTATTTTATTTTTTATTTTCAATAAATAATATACTCCAAAATTTTAAATATTGCATTTCCCTAAACGTTAATGGCATATTTGTACTTAGGGTAAAATATTAGGTGGGTATTCACACTTTTTTTACCAATATATCAGTTGATTGTGGGCCCTTGTTGCCACATAGATAGGCTAAATGACGTTATCAAATAGAAATTAACGTTGTTAATGAGAAGGGTTTATATTGCTGACTTTTGTAACGTTAGGGGTGTATTGGAACCCTAAAAAACATTAAGGGTGTAACATCCATGTCCTTAAAACTCTATTAATGAGATTTTAATGGTGGATTAAGAATTTAATCTTCTGCGTTGAATTTTATTGTGGAAAATTTAATTTTTCTTTTGAAAGAATAATTAGATTAAATTTAAAATTAGAAGTGTTAAATTAAATTGAAAGGAAATAAAGTTTAAAGATTAAGTGTTGAAGAGTAGAAAGATGAGGGTAAAGTGTAAAAGAGTAAGTGGAATGGTTATAGCAGAAGGAAGAAAAAAAGAAAAGAGAAAAAAAAAAGGAGAAAGAAGAAGAAGGAGAAGAAAGCCATGAGTCACTGTAGCTAGGGTTAGAATAATTTCAAGAATTTCTGAAATTATGCATCAAATCAAGTGAGTGGCTCTATTCTTCTTCTTTTATTTAAGTTTTGTTGCAAACTTTAGAATTTTATATATTGAAACTCTTGATGAAATATTTGTAGATCTAGAATACATTCTTAACATTTCTAGGGTGCCTGATAGTGTAAGAATGTGTTGTAGTTGCATATGTTGGTATTCAGTATAAAAATCTGGTGTTTTAAGTGAATTTTTGGTGAAATTCTATAACTATCATGTTCCAGATAGTAATCGGGTAACGCTCGTTCGATGAGGCACTGCCTAATCACCAATGAGGCGGCGCCTAATTACCAATGAGGAGGCACCTAATTACCAATGAGGAGGTGCCTCATTGAGAAGAGGTGACTCCTTAGTAGAGGGCAATGCCTCATCATTGAGGCAGTGCCTCTGTAAAGAGGCGACGCTTTATTAGGCACTGGGCGGTGCCTCAATACATAGAAGGTGCCTCTGTGGCTCGCCTCTGCACTGTTGATGGTTGAAAACTTGAATTTTGGAATTGAAACTCAAACTGAAACTTTGGGAATCATACATAAACATAAGAATTAGTATGATTTCATGAAATCAAAAAGAATGAGACATGGTTATTATATAAAAAAAAATGGAGTTTCTGACATATCGAGTAAGGAGGATAAATCTTCAAGTCACAGACCTAGAGTATAAATGTATAAGTTAAGTCATGTGAATTTAGGTACACATGAAACTAAAGTATGAAAAGAAATCAAAGGTATATATATATTTGAGTTGCAAATAGAAGTTATTGGGTAATTGAATTCATTAAGTGAACTTGAAGTGGGTGTGGATCCTTATTACTTGAAGAAAAAGAGTAGTTGAAAAACTTAATTCTTAAACTTGATAACTGTAGAAAGAATATCAAATTTTAATCAACTTAAGCGCGACAAGGATAAAGATTTCAAGTGGTTAATCATAAAGCATGGTAACCCTTAGTGAACTTACGAGTCTCAGATATAGAGATTAAATTATGATGAATGATAATTAGATGGGAAGGTGTTGAAATGTGGGAATGAGTAGTAAACCAAAGTAATTAATGTGTTTCGAATGGAAATGGGACAAAATCTTATAAGGTTAAAAAGGTGATATTTAAAGTAATTGTGTGTGTGTGTGTATATATATATATACTCAAATCTTATTTCTCCTTGGTAAGGATATAAGGACTCAAGAAATAGAGAGTTAAGCAAGAGCATTGCAACATCCAAATTTTTAGGTGAATACGGAAAGTATTCAAGTCTCAAATATAGAGACTAGATTTATAATATGCCCAATGAAATCCAACATGAAAATGATATAAGGAATTACAATAATAATGATTAAGTAGGGAAGACATTGGAGATTTATAAGAGAATGATAATCAAACAACGTTACTTGAAATGGATATGGAAGTAAGGTAAAAGAAAATATACACGAGACATGAACACATGATAACTCTTAGAGAATAATATAATACTAAATGCATAGGAACTAACGGTTAGTAATACCATGTCTAGGACATGGCAAGGGTTAGTAGATGTGTGTAACCATTGCCAGTGGGCCGGATACATATTTTTCTCTGTAGATATAGAGACTCGAAATATATATATAATACTCCAATAAAATTCAATATGAAAACTATATTGAAAATTCCAATAATAATGCTTAATAAGAAAGGCATAAAGAAATACAAGTGATACTAGAATACATGAGAACTTCCAGGGAATGTTATCATCTTCAGTGTGTATGGCAGTAAGAGTTAGAGATTTCTATGTATGAGACATGATAGACTTGGTAGTTGTGTTTAGTCGAAGCCTAGGGCCGAATACACATACTACTATATAGGTATAAATCAATGTTTGAGACATGGTATGGCTGGTAAGTGTGTATAACAGTTACCTAGGTCTGGATACACATGTTACCATATAAAAGCAAGATGGTAAATATGTATATCAGATGCCTGGGGCCAGATACATATATTACTATAAATGTGTATATCTGATGCCTAGGGCTGAATACGTATGGTAAATGTGCATAGCTGATGCCTAGGGCTGGATGCATACGTCATCTTATGAGTTTACGATGGTAAGTGTATAGCCGTTGCCAGGGGTCGGGTACACGTTACCTTACATTTATAAGTTGGGAGAATGCATAGCCATTGCTAGGGACCGGGTGCATATATATCTGAGATATATATATAACTGATGCTTGGGGATAGATACATATATGAAACTAGCTTAACACTCGAGTCATCATTGGCTTAAGTGCTAATCACACTTAAGCAGCATTATCATAGTCAATTATGTATTGATTTATATCACTTGGGACTTAGTAAAATATTGAACTGTAGTATGGTGGAGATTGTGGTACTATGGGTATTGCATACTATGACGATACTTTTATTATGAGCTTGGTTATGATGTTATAAGTGAATTTATTAAAGTGTGTTTATTTAATTGTATTTATTGATTGATCTTGGTACATT
This sequence comes from Macaranga tanarius, assembly GCA_949673435.1. Lineage (NCBI taxonomy): Eukaryota > Viridiplantae > Streptophyta > Magnoliopsida > Malpighiales > Euphorbiaceae > Macaranga > Macaranga tanarius. The sequence goes on along the minus strand of CATIWO010243685.1, from coordinate 18,430 downwards.
ACTTAAGATAGGATATATTCACTTTATGGTTGAGATTAGGATAACTTAAATATAAATACAATATAATCAGTGTATAGGGCAAGTGATGACGCTATATGAGAAATTGTTGTTGTGTATTTAATAAATTTTATTTACTAATTGATCCTCTAGTATTTTTGTATAATAAAAACGGGATTTTGATGGATGGTTTAAGAGAGTGCTTATCTGCAGTCATTTTTAAATATTAGGACTATTTGATTATTATTGTTATAATTAATGGAAAGTGAATTAAGAAAGTTTCTTATGATAGAGTTTTAAAGTTATATTTTATCCACTCAGTGGGTAATTTTCGTACGAAATTACTCACATTTTTTATTTAACATTTTCAGCATAGGTGTTTAGTATCTGCTTAGCTAGCAGCTGAGAGATGACAGTGCAGTAGACCACGATGACCTATAAGATGGATGGAATGAATATCTCTAAATTAAAGAGAGAGAGAGAGTCATTAGAACTTGTTATATTGTTTTATTTTGAAATCAATTGTATAATAACTAGTATTTCCAGAATTTCATTAAAATATTAATGTACAGTGTGGTGACACCAATGTAATTAAGCGTATGAGAATATATATATATATGTATATATATGTTTGCTATATTGTAGCAAGCCAATTACCATCAAATAAATTTATTGGAGAATAAAGTGATTATGTATGATTTATAATGAGGTTGTAATGCTACCATTTTATAATAATTATTGTTAAGAGATTCTTTTTGTTAGTCAAAGTAATCTCTCTCCTATTAGTAATTCATTAGTTAAGTATACTAGTGGAGATAATGATAAGTAGGGATGTTACAAAGGGCATATTTACACTTAGGGTAAAATATTAGGGGTATTTGCACTTTTTTCCTTAATAAAATAATGCTAAAATATGCACTAGAACTAACTATGAATTAAAATAATGCATGCAAAATTTGTTTGTAATTTTATTATTTTATAGTGATTAAGTTTCTTCACAATTAATTGTATTTGCATTTTACTTGTGATAAATTGATATTTGATTAATTGTTTATTTTTATTTTTTAATTTGCATGCACAATGTGATTATAGAACTTTAGCATTAGAGTTATGTTTATTAGCAAACTTGTTTTTAAATACACTAGTGGGCAACATATAAACTTGGACAATATTTAGAGTTTCACCATGATTGACATAGAAAAATTAATGAAGTAGTTAGGGTACATAGAGGTATTGGGCATTGGGTATAACCCTCCTAGAAGGTATATCCCATTAGGTATTAAACTAGGATTAGTGATGGTTGAGATTGAGGAAGCTTGTAAAGAGATGATTGATATGGCTTTAGACTATGGTTTTCTAAAAATAGATATAGAAGCAATCATTAATTCTAAGGCAGGTGATTCCAAGCATAGTAGCTATCAAAAAAATTAAACTGAAATGAGTGAAAATAATAATGAGGAACCCCTGAGTTTTAAATTTTAATAAGAACGGTGCTGGAACTAACATAGAAAATTTAGATTATATCCCTAATCCTGATAAAGAATGTATGATATCATTTGATGACCCTAATTCATCTGAAGATGAATTAGTGATTACAAGGAAGAACTTGAAAAAATTTAAAGATTTCATAGTTGATCATAGTTATGGGCTAAGTTTTGATAAGTTTAATAAGGGGATATATGGCTTTGAGGGGGCTAGTACTAGTAAGGGCAATGGGAATGATAATGATAATAGTGGAAATGATGTGGATGAGGCGGCTTTGATGTTTTTGGAACGTTATGATGCGCAACGTTGCTTCTAAAGGTCATAACTTTTGCTACAGGTGGAATCGCGGGGCCTATAATATATCAAATCGAAGCTGACTTAGAGCTCTATATGGGGTAGTCCAACAAAGGTTGTTTTGACCTCCAAAATCCATCATTTAGGCCTTCGTTTTTGCCTTTGAACTTTATGTTCTTTTTTGTTTTTAAATTTTGGGCCTTTTGTTGGGCTTTTCTTTTATTTTTTTATTAGGGTTTTGAGAACATTATTTATAGGGTTTGTTTGATGTTGTTGGTGGTTTTTTTTATGATTTAATAATTAATTCTCAATTATTCCAATATCGGTATTCTTAGGAATTAACGATTTTTGATGCCTAATTCCTGGTAATCTTAGGATTCAACAGGTTTTGGAAGATCATAGACTGAAAATTGTACGCAATTCAACAGTCCTTGATAGTTATCTGTGTTTAATTGCCTTCTGCTACGTCAGGAAACCAATATGAGTATCCTAACAGTAGGGATGGGGTTAAAACACCTATTAGTAGTGATGAGGATAACTAGGATATTAGGAAAAGGAGATGGGATAAAAAAAAGTTGTAATATATAATTCTCAATGTGATCATTCACAATTTAAGCTTACACTTGGGATGAAGTTCTCTAATGCTGAGCAGTTTAAGGGGGTTGTGCAGAATTATGCCATTACAAATGGATGTGATCTATGGTGGAAGAGAACTTGTGATAAGAGAATGGAGGCTCATTGCCAACCTTAATGTAAATACAAACTATATGCATTGAAGGAAACAACTAAGAGAATCTTTATTGTGAGGACATGCAAAGTACCTTACAACTATTCTAGAGTATTTTATAATAGGATGGTCAATATTAAATGGCTTACAAATGAATACCTGAGGCAATTTATAAGAAATCCTAAATATGATGTAACTTTAATGGTTATTGATATGATAGAAATCCATCATTTTGTTATAGAGCAAAGAAATAAAAAATGGAAATGCTTAGAGGGTCACTAGAGAGCCATTATATTGAATTGAGGTAATACATAGTTGAATTTAAAAGGGTTGACAGAGAAGGTAGCTATGATTTTATTGGATGGTGCTTTTCTAAAAATACTTATTGGTGGAGCAATTTCAAGTGCAATTAGGAAAGATGAGAACTATTAAATGTTTTTAATCTCTTGAGCACTACTGTTTGATGAAAATGAAGTTTCATAAAAGATGGCTTTTTATAAAGTTATTTATGGACCTGAGAATTGTTGATCGTCTAAGATGAACCTTTATTAGTGATCAATAAAAAAAATACACTAACTTCAAATTTTTTTTATATAATTTGTCATAATATGTTTATATAACTTATTTCTAATATGACAAGGTCTAATGGAGGTTTTAAGAGAAATTGCACCATATGCATAAATCAAGAACTACACAAGGCATATTTGAGCAAATTTCAAGAAGATGCACAAAGGAGTAGAGTATAAGGCACGATTTTAAGGAATAGTATACTCAACTTATAAATGAGACTTCAATTTAAAGTGGATAACCTTAAGGAAGTTAATGACGTTGCTGCTAATGATTTCTTTTTAGAGATCTTAAAGTGTTCTTCAAGCCATTTATCTTAATCTATAGCAACTATGACAATGTGGATGACAACTTAGTTAAAACATTTAATGGGTGGATTAAATATTAGAAAATATAATTAAGGACAATTCCCATTATAGACATGTTAAAAGAGATAAGGTCTGCTCTAATAGAGAAGATGAAAATTAAGACATATTTAATGGCAAATAACAGTGAGTAGTTATGTCTTAAAATAAGGAAAAAAGTTGAAGACCTTAAATGGGAGTTAAGGATCTACGTGGTTAAACTTATAATGAATTATAAATTTTAAGTGAAGATTGGTGATAAGCAGTTTATAGTTGATTTACAAGTAAGATCTTGTAGTTGCAAAGGTTGACAACTAACAAGGTTGTTCCTTCAAGTAATATTGGCCAGCATCCTAAGAGTAGTATAGCCCCAATAAGATTAGCTCCAGCAAAACCTTCATTTGATATGGCAACCATTGCAAGAGGATGACAAAAAGCTAGAAAAGGTTATAGACTATGTATTTCAATTAATATAAGAAATATGCATTTTCACGTAAAACTAATTTTCTTGTAAGTAGTTGTTAAATAAGTTTAAATGAGGCTACCTATTTAAATACATAACTTATTGTATACAAATGCCAGAAGATAAATATGCGAAGTTTAATAGTGGTAGACAGGCAGCTTATTATGCAGTACTAGTAGTAAGAACAACTATGGTTAGTGTAGAGATTCGAGTCAAAGAGCCTACAACATCTAAGATAATAAGAAGTATAGTTTCAACTGGTAAGCAATCAAAAGGCAATGAGCCCATTATTGAAAATTGATCACAGCAAAGTACAACAGCCACAAAAAGAAAGTTAGCATCACAGAAGGCAACAATATTGTTAAGAGGACCATGTCTCAGCCTGCAACTTATATGACTACAACTTTGAATACCAATTTGATGAGCTACCAAGGTAGTAAGTTTTGCAATAGATAGAGTTTTTGTAATTTATTAACTGAATTATTTTTATCTTCACATATTAGTGATAGCTGAAAACACCATTAACTACTTACATGGTTTTGTAATTTTTTTTATACCTGAATTGACTTTTTTTAGGCAGTAGATAGGGTTTTTGTGTTTGAATTCTGCATGAATTGGCATTTATTAAATGTAAATTATTTTGTGTTTGAATTGCCTTAACCGGTAATTGTTATAGAGCCATTTCTTATTTTTGTTCACACTATCATTGTGATTATATATGTTGAATAATACTTCTTTGTATAGGTATCATTTTTACAAGTATTATTGTACATGTTGCCATTTTTTTCTTTGAATCATTAGCATAGGTAAAGAAGTACAATAATAGAGCCCCAAATATTATTATAATAGTTTTGAATTAATGAATCATGTTGCAATTTTTTTCTTTGAATCATTACAATAGGTATCATACTTGATAATAAGCCAATTCACATTATAACAAGTTAAATAATAATTGCATTAATAATAAGTGCATTAATAGATAAAAGCCACTAGGACTTAGTTCTTGAAAACTACAACAAAAGCTTTATCTAAGAGCTTACAACAAAGTCCCAAAACTTTCATTTTAACTTGTTTTAGCCTTGATCTTACAACCATTACAAATGTCCCTAACCTTACAATAATACATAAACTAACAACCATATTACAAGAGCATAAATGCCTGTCATATACATATCTCCGCTCTTTTTTAGTTTCTACATATCCAATTCAATAATTTTAACTTTTGCCTTCATCAAACTCAATTCATTATGACTTTTTCCTTCATCCTCACTCTCTTCATTGTTATTGTGCATCTTCTTAAAATTTTCATTGGGCTTCTTTAGTTGATTCAATACCATTAACATCCTTTCACTAACCCAGTTATCATGCCATTTGAAGTAGTCACAATGCACATTCTACATAAAGAATTGCATTATAGAAAATTAGAACAAAGTAGCTTTATTTAATTAGGATAAAGTAGAGCAAAAATTAAGATTAGAAAATTTATTGGAAGTAGCAAAATAGAGTTTTAACAATAATTCATTGAAAAGCATAGCAAATTAATTGATTTTTATAAAAAAATTGAATCAACAAGTTATTTTCTTGTAAATAAATTTCAAAAAATTATAAAAATCTTCAATGGATACCTCCATATTTGCACATCCCTAAAATATACGCCCATGATATAAATCCGTACGAGAGGTAAAAAAATGAGTTGGATTTTCACAATTGCATCCCATAGCATCATTAACGTTCCAACTCTGATTTCTTACAACTAATTTTTTTTTTTGAAATTAATGATGAAGAAATAGGGGGATGGAAAAGAATAATGGCAAAAATTCATACATGTTAGATTGTCATGTCATCAAAGGCACATGCCATTTTGACCATGGATAAAATTGCATCAACTCAAAAAATTCATATAGTAAATTAACATAATTTTTAAAATGGAATATATTGACAAAACCCTAGTGTATAATTTATAGATCTCAAATATTTAAATCTTCGGTAAAAAAAAAAATAATTACGATATTAAAAATACAAAGTTATGAATAGTATGTATATATATGACTATCGGTATGGAAATGGTTGGAATCTAATGCTTATACCACCACTATGTTGTATTTATATACTATGTTAAATATTTGTATTATACATATGTAGACAAAATGAACATCATAATATACATATGTGGATTAAATTCTTGTTCAAAACGAAACTCTTACACATTGTGGATATATATCAAATTAAGAATGGTGATTCATCCTAGGATGTTAACTTTGTGTTTTCAAAATTATAAACAATTTGTATATATATGTATGTATGCATAAATTACCATTAACGTATTAGAAGGACACTTTGTAGATTATTTATATGTTGATTAAATTACTATAAGGAAAACTTTATTTATCTGTTTGGTGATTATTTATTCATTCCAATTCTAATTAACTTAATAACTTTTAATCAATTTGAATCATATATGAACCTGTGTTTATTTTGAGTCCGTTTTTCTATATAATGACCTAAATTTAATTTTAATATTTTAAAAAGATAAGATACATCAAGCTGATATCGAAATAATCAAGTGCTAACTATAAAAATTGTCTCCCATGAGTAGCCCAAGTGGCAAAATGTGTGGACATCCATTATGGAGACCAAGGATGAACCCCCGCCCCCTTTGATTTTTTCTGTGTTAGAAATTAACCACTCCAACCAGATGCTAAAAAAAAAATAAAAAATTGAGGAATAAACCGGCAAATTGGATCTACACTAAAAACATGAGGCCTTCATATATTAAACATCGTCTCAGACCAATTGCAACATTTCGGGCTAGGGACAGTTGTAGATCATAAATATATTGGAGCCACTCACATGTTTTTATGATTAAATAAATATCTATACTACCACTAACTATAAGATTAGCAAACGAAATAAAAAATTTTAATATGTCTTTTTCTTAACAACTTTTATATCTAAAAATAAGACTTTATCTTTTCTAAATTTATTTATATTTAAAATGTTCATGTTCATTCGTACAGTATATCAAGGCGATTGCCATGTTTAATGTAATATGTAATATTTTTGGAGATTTTTGTTTATTCAGATGTATTATGCTCAATAACTAGATTTATTTGGATGCATAAATATTTCATACATAATTAATAAAATAAATCAAATACATATCTAGCAGTCTTGTATTTATAGTGAAAACTTCATTAGCCCCCTATACTTAAAGTCTAACCTTATAGATACCCCAACTTATAAAATTTGTATCCTTTAAACACCCCGTCTTTTGCTCCATGCTCCTTAGCCAAAAGAATTTTCTTTACAATTCTCATAGTTCTTATAAATTGTCATTTTAATCTTCTTACTTTTTTAATATTCTTTTAATATTTTAAGTAATAATTTTTATTAATATTATTGATTTATTTAAACTTCTATATTTTTATTATATTGAATTTAGAATGAAAAATATATTTTAAATTTTTAATATTCAGATATTTTAATTTTAGATTAAAAATATTTTATTTATAGGCATAGACTTGAATAATGTATATTTAAAAGTAAAATAAAACTTATATCTTTATAAATAATTTTTATTGATTACTTAGTTGATTTTTGAAATTTTATAATTTAAAATATAAAGTTTATAATATTTATAATATAATTTAGTCTTCAAATATTATTAATTTTATTTTTTATTTATAGTTATAATTTAAAAAGTATTAGTAAATTAAAATTATTAGACTATAAATAGTTTAATATGAAATATATTAGTTCTACACAAGTAAATAACAAAATAGATAATCAATAAATAATTATTTAGTCAAATGATAGAAGAAAATGTGATTTATTTGATTTATATGCTTTATAACTTTATGAATATTAAAATATTTAAATTTTTTTGGGGTTATTAATTGTTACTAAGAATAAATATTTATTCATAAAAATTATAAAATAATAATTCTTATAATGTTTTAGATTATTAATTTAATTAAGAGAAAGTAAAAATTTAAAAGTATTTTTATTTATAATAATTAATTAGAATTATTAATTATTAATTTTTAAATTTTTACAGTTTACAATATAGAATTCATAATACTTTATAAATTTATTACTTTTATAATATGAATTTTTTATGATTTTATAAATATTAAAATATTTTTAATTTTTGTTTAAGTTATTTTAATTTTTATTTTAAAAATAACTTATTTTATTTATAAAAAAGTAAATTAATATTTTTATTATTTTAGTAAATTATGAAGTTAATTGAGCTAGAAAGTACATGTTTAAATAAATTTGTTTTTGTACAATAATCCATTTGACCTTTTTTGAACTTCAAATATAAATTCAGGGACTAAAAACAATTTGTCAATAAAAGCAAATTAAGCCCAAAACTTAGCAGGAGTGCGTGTTTTTACTGCAAGTACAGAGGTGTTTAAAAGATATAAATTTTATAAGGTATTTATAATATCAAACATTAAGTATAGGGGGCTAATGAATTTTTTACTACAAGTACATGAGGTTAGGTATGTATAACCATTCAATGTAGTAGCGTACGTAATCGAGTAGAACTGAATTGATATATTGTCAAACTCAAACTCGACTTGACTCTCAAACTCAAAGTCTAAACTCGATTGAGTTTGTTTTTTGAAGCCTAAGTTCAATTCAATTAAATAATTTTTATATTCAAGATCAACTCGACTAAATTCAATTGATTATATACAATTTTTAAATATATGTTTTAAAATATTCAACCTCAGCTTGAATTCAAACTCGAGTCAGTTCGATAAGATATTTTTGTAATTATATTAAAATAAAAGAGTAAAATGGTAAATATGTACAAATTTTGATTAAACTCGCGAGCCTATTGAGTCAAACATTAAGAAGATTGAGCTCCACTTGACAACCAACTTGCTCAGCTCGAGCTCGAGCTCGACTTGATAATAATCAAGTTGATTTCAAATTTTTGTCAATTTAATCCCAAATAGCTCACAAGCCAAATTGACTCAATTATACCCTCAATTTAATGTAATATACCCAAAATAAATAACAACTTTTTTTTCAAATATATATAACTTGAGTTTCTTTCTTCGTTTAATTTTCCTCCTAATCTTCATGTTTTGAGACAGCCCCGTGTGAAGCTAATACTCTCCAAGAGGAAGAGATGATTTTAAAAGGGCAAATGTGTTAATTTGTGTGCTTTTACGAGTTTAGTAATTATAATAAGAATAATAATAGTAGTAATAAGCCCTCGATAAGCTCATTCAGAATTCAGAAAGGTAATATTGTTTTGTTTTTTTTTTGTTTGTTTGTTTTTTTATTATTGTTGATGCATTGCATTCTAATGATGTTGAGTAAGAGCAATAAGTTGAAATAATATATATATAGTAAGAGCAATAAGTTGAACATATATATATATGAAAGGAAAAAGAGGGAAGAATAATAAATCACAAAGAGATACAGATTACTGACCCTTTTCTCCTGCAGCAGAAACCGTGGTAAATATGTTGATTGGAGCCTTTACTACCAGAGCAAAAGCTATGTCTTCACAATCTAAATATCAATGGAATGATCTAGAATGGAAAAAAATATACTGAGTATTTTTGGTGTAGAGGGAGAGAAAAAATATACAGAGTATTTTTCTGCACAGAGAGATTTCTATATTTTGTGTTCGTTTCTCCTTTTTTTTTCTTGGGTTGTTTAGTTGTGTTACGTACATTAAACATAAAACCTATACTCTACAAAAGAGTAGTAAGTAGACTTCTATTAGGAGTCTTTTATACCTAATCTAAAACTTAAATAGATTAAGTCATGGGTGTATATTATCTAACATCTCCCACTCGCAAATGATAGAACATATTCAGTTTTCATTCCATTCATACTGATAAATAGATCGTGCGACCAGCATATAACGAGAGCACTTATGCTATACACTTGTTAAAGATATATAGCGTCTCGATAATAGATTCTTTATCTTGACATATGCCTTACCCCAGATTACTTCTTTACATTCACTACTACCTCTTGATCTCTTAGCAATATTTTATGTCCACTATTATGTATGCACCACTTATGGCACTCATAATAGGCTAGCCAGTGTACAATAGAAACATTAAATATAGTCTATCAGTAATCTTCCCTTCATACAATATTCCTATTATATAATTCAACTCGCTTATCCAGTCAATTCCTCTAGGCCGTATCTCACATGACCTTTAAGAGATTCTTCCAAAATAGCCACATAAAACCATACTTTAAAAATATGCTCCAAGTCTTAAGGGTAGGTTTCCAAAAATCATAAGTTTATGAAATGGGTCTCACACTAAGAAAGGTTGAGATCATTTGATTATTTTTATAACTTCCCATCCCCGGTCGGCTTTCGCACGCATAGTATGAATCATGTGTTATGGTGTTCATTCTTTTCTTAAAAAAAGTGCATGTTTCAAAATGATTATAATCATATATTTAACACCATACAGAAGCTACACATTTAGGTGTATTTCAACACTAAATCTTAATACTTAATTGAGGTCGCTTCTGGAGATTAAGATAGAATAGAGAAGAATTTCCTTTAATTCTCCTTTTAAATATTATATAAATCTACTTACAAATTATGTAATAAAATGTAAGATTTTATCTTGCAATTAAATTAAAACTCATCTAATACTTAAGCAAGACGACATATGTATATTAAACGGGCTCTCGTAACTCCCTTATCTATTTAAAATACTGCCTCATCCTAATTTTTGTTAAACACATTTAACAAAATTAGGGTAAACACCCATGTGAGTTGGTTACTTCTCTGTCCAACATGCTTTAAATGTCACATACACTTAATATTAACACATTGTGTATTGCCAAATGAACATCCACATATTTATTGAAAATAAACATATAACAAATCATGTCCAAATTACATGATAAGCAAAGTACAATCTAAAATCTACGCAAATAAAAACATTTAATGTGCCTCTCAAACACATCTCTAGCGACAGCTTTTGTCAACGGATCTGCTATCATGTCATGCGTAGAAATGTACTTCAAGTTCACCTCTCCTCGTGCAACCATGTCTTTAACATAATAATACTTGATGTCAATATGCTTAGTCTTATTATGGAACTCAGGATCCTTAGTATAAGCTATTGACGATTGACTATCATTCATGATTGTCACAGGTTCTTCAAAGGAAGTACTTTAAGATGATCTAGGAATCTTTTAAGCTACACTCCCTCTTGGACAGTACTTGAGAATGCAATGAATTCACTTTCCATTGTTGATAAGGCAACACATGTTTGTTTATTGCTATTCCAAGAGATGGCTGAATTGCCTAATAAGAAAATAAAACCATATGTAGATTTCCTTTCATCTACGTCTCCAGCCCAATCAACATCTATGTATCCTCTCAATTGTAGATCCCTTCCTTAATAACACAGCGAGTAGTCTATAGTACCTTTCAAGTATCTTAAAATCCTTTTAACTGCCTGGTTCGCCTGGGTTGGATTGATATCTACTTACTAACCCAACAGCATAGCAAATATTAGGTCTTGTACACAATATAGCATACATAAGACTTCCAACAGCGCTTGCATAGGGAACGTTCTTCATAAGTTTAACCTCTTATTGCGTTTGGGGACACATTCTCTTACTAAGGGTCTCTCCCTTAGCTATTAGGTTACATATAGGTTTTCAGCTTTGCATATTAAACCTTTCAAGGACTTTGTTGATATATGTCTCTTGAGAAAGAGACAATAACCTTCTCGAACGGTCTCTTAAAATCTTAACTCCAAGAATATACACTGCATCACCCATATCTTTCATCTCAAAATTGGATGACAACCAACTTTTGATGTCCTTAAGGTATTCGATATTATTTCCAGCTATAAGTATGTCATCAACATATAATGTCATAATAACAAATTTAATTCTAGAGCTTTTAGAATAAACACAATAATCTTCATATATCATAACAAAGTTATTCGAAATAACCGCATTATGAAACTGAATATACCACTGTCTAGAAGACTGTTTAAGGCTATAGATTGATCTCAACAATCTGTAAACCTTTTGTTCATTGCCTTTTTATTCGAAACCTACTGGATGTTGCATATAGATTTCTTCATCCAATTCTTCATTGAGAAAAGCAGTCTTTACATCCATTTGATATAGCTCTAGGTCTAAACTTGCCACTATAGCCAGAATTAATATTATGGACGTAAATCTCATAACAGGAGCGAAAGTCTCCTCATAGTCAATCCCTTCTTATTATGTATAACACTTTGCTACGAGGCGAGCCTTATATCTTTTGATACTTCCATCAGCCTTTCGCTTGATTTTGAGAATCCACTTATTCCCAATTGCTTTGTGTCCTTTTGGTAGATCAACCAATTCCCAAACATGATTTGATCTTATGGATGCCATTTCTTCTTCCATTGCTTTAATCCATTCTCCTTTGGCTGGACATAAAAGAGCTTCAGACACATTCCTTGGCTCATTATCTTCTTGTAGGTCAACTAAAAGAGCTTGACTTATACCATCATATCGATATTTTTTAGGTATATCACTCTTTCTTTGTGATCTTCGCAATTTAGAATCTTGATAAACATGCCTCATATATTCATTATAATTCAGAATGCTGCCACTTGGTTCAAGTTCCATGCTCCTACTGGAGTCAGGAATCATACTCCCACTTAACTCAAGATCATGAACATTCGGATCATTTGGTGGTAGAAGATCATTATTTTCTTCCTCTAGATTTCTCCCACTCGAATGGAGTAATCTTTGAGTGTCCATTTATTGAGTCTCATAGGGAGTAAAGTCTTGTCCTACATTACTCAACTTAGGAAATTCATTCTCAATGAATACGGCATCTCGTGATTTAAATTCTGTCACTGTGCCATTTTTGTACTCACCTATGAAGACGTATCCTTTTGACACTTCAGGGTATCTCACAAAGATACTCTTCTTACCTCTTGGACCTAATTTTCCATATTTACTAGAGGTATTATGAACATAGGCAGTACAACCCCAAGGTCTCAAATGGCTTATGTTGGGTTTTCGACTAGTCCATAACTCATATGGAGTAGTTGTGATAGACATAGAGGGAACACGGTTTAGAATGTAAGTGGCAGTAAGCAATGCATCTCTCCAATAGGAAATAGGAAAATTTACTTATGCCATTATAAATTTTACCATATCAAGAAGAGTCCTATTTTTTCTTTCAGCAACTCCATTATGTTGAAGAGTTCTAGGAACAAACAACTGATGCTTAATTCCTTTTTCATCACATAAAGTTTTGAATTCTTCAGAAAGATATTCACGACCACGGTTGGTTCTCAAGGCTTTAATCCTTTTATCTAATTAATTTTCCACCATATTTATAAAAGTCTTGAAGCAACTCAAAGCTTCGGATTTATGGGAAATCAAATAGATGAGACCATATTTTGAATAGTCATCTATGAAGATGATGAAGTAGTAGGCCCCATGCCTAGTCCTCACATTCATTGGACGACATACGTTGGAATAAATTAATTGCAAAGGAAATTCGGCTCTAGTTGATTTACTAAATGGTTTTCTAGTTAGTTTTCCTTTAAGGCAATGCTCATAAGTAGATAATTTGACTTTTTCTAAATTACCTAAGAGGCCTTGTTTTGCCAATCGACTCATTCGATCTTGGCCAATGTGATTCAATCTAGCATGCCATAAATGCATATCAACTTCATGATCATGCGAAGAAGTAACTAAAGAAAAACTAGTATTATTATTGAAATCGACATAATCAACATCCATAATAATGAAACCATCCAGTACAAAACCAGAACCATAAAATGTTGTACTCAAACACAAACGTACATTGTCATCACAAAAGTACCAATTGAAACCAAATTTCAATAACACAAGAACATATACTAAATTCCTACGAATACTTGGAGCATAGAGTATATCATGTAGGAGAAGGGTTCGACCACCACATAAAACTAATTTATATGTGCCTATTCTCTTAACTGAAATTCTTACATTATTTCCCACATAGATCCATCTCTCTCCGTCAGGTACTCGTCAAAAATCTACGAAGGTCCCATGATCCTTCTTTATATGGTCGATTGCTCCTGAATCAATAACCTACAAAGGATTAAATTCAGTTAAGAACAGAGAACTAAATACACAAGCTTCACTCACATATAAGTAAATTGGGTATACCTTTTTAGGCTCAATGCAATCTCTTGCATAGTGCCCCTTTTGTTGACAGTTGTAGCACCTCACACGTGCAACATTAGTCTTTCTTTTATTCTTTGACCTTGCTTTCTTCTTATGTTCTTGCTTTTGCATTTTAGGCCCTTTAGCCTTCCCTTTGCCTTAGTTCTTGCACTTGTTGCTGTTGGAACTTATTCCAACAGAGGAGCTTCCTTGGGCGTAATGCACTTGTGCATTAACTTTGACCAATAAAAGTCGATCTTCCTCTAACTCCAAATGTCGCACAACATCCTCAAAGTTCCTTATGTTCTTTGAGTGTGTTAGGTGCGTCCTCATGTGCTCCCAACTGTTAGGCAAAGAGAGGATGATAGCTTGAATCTTTTGCTCCTCAGTTAACACATGACCGACATCATTCAACTCACTGATCATATTGGACATCTCTCTTAGATGTTTCTTCATTGTATAATCAAGACGTTTGTTGTAGGTGTTGAACTTTATGGTCAATGAGCGGAGCTTAGTCAAGGACACACCTCCTAACTTCTCCCTCAAAGCATTCCAAAGTTCCATCGCATTCTCATACCTTTTAAATTGCTTAGTAATGTCATCATCCATCGTACTAAGTAGAATGATACGAGCAGAAGAATTCTTCTTCTTCCATGTTTGATACGCCTCTCTATCCCGGCTATATTAGATAGTGGATCCATCCTCAGGCTCAGTCATAACAATGTTGAGCATGTCAAAAACCTTTTGTTCTTCAAGCACATATTGAATGTTCATACTCCAGACCTCATAATTATCCCCATTCAATTTGAGGTCCTTGTTAAGTTCAGCAACAACGGACTTGGTGGCAGTTGTCATTATTGATCTTCGTGATCTTCAATGATTAATGGTTGCACTTTGTTAGGAGAACAGGCAATACACACAACTAATATGCATCCAACATATTAACTAATAAAATCTCCCACTAGACCTAGAATCGAAGAGGTCACTATGTTTTCAATTACCATCCAAATTCTAATGTTTGATATTACTAGTTAAAAGATTATACATATTAGTAAAGATTATTGGATCAAACTTTTAATTTTTATAACTCTAAAGTTTTATGATCACACAATTGGTCCTTTTCATAATAATTTCAAATAATGCAATACATAAACACATTCAAATATTGCAAATAAACGCAATTAAATAGGCAAAATAAGAAATTGCATTTATTGATAACATGTTCTTAAACATTTATTAAGAAATTATAAAAGAAACCAAAACCATAAATGATCATCCAAATCCAACAATCATAACAAAATAATGATGTACTAAACATCAAATGATATCACTAAAACTATTTTAAGGAACTGTCGCATTAGACATATAAATGCCCAATAAGGGGTGAGACTTATAGAGACTATACTTGAGCCCATATGGCACATAGTAAAGGATTTCCCTTCTGTATTATAGACGCTTCACAATTCGTCCAATCCATAGGACTATGTTCTCAAGAGGAATTACCACTCTCATCACTCCTCGTCTTGATATGATTTTCAAGAATGCTCTTATAGCATCCATATAGTTGTGATTAATCTCATTAACCCACACTTGATGTAAAACTTGCCCATAATCCCTAAGATTTAGGGTCTCTATCATATCAGACATAAGACCATCGAGGTCATGGCCTCGAGAGTAACCACCAGGCAAAATGTACTTTCGCATCTTTCCATGAACACGTACGATATGCTCAATTAATGCATCAATATCATCAAAACGCCTCATAGTTTCCATCTTCATCTTACGAATCTCTTTTCTAAAATGATAGATCTTTCGTAAATGAAATTCAGTCCTAATCACTGTGGGTACAAGCATAATGACTCCTTTTCTATACACAATACAGAAAAAGAATTTTAGTTTATCACACAAAGTAATAATCTAAGGATAATTAAAAAAAAAATTTCAATTAATATCATTATGTATGGAAACAATAAAAAAAATTCCAAAAATGTAATTTTAAAATTCTGATTTTCACAAATTATATTATTGAAAATAGAAAATAATATTTAAACAATATTTAATTTATTAAATATTTTTCATAACAAAGAAAAAAAATTAAAATTATTTTTTGCAAGCTAAAAAATTTACACTAATTATCCCACAAAATCAGAAAAATAAAAATATGCATACTGGAAAAAACAGGGATCAAAACGGAGTTTTGTACAAGCCGCACGCACCCTCACGCACCACCAGACACGCCCTTACGCACGTCACGCACTGAGCATAATGAAATTTTTTTTAATATTGATGCCACGTGTCACATTGTGATTGGTCCATGTCATGCCACGTGTCGACATGCCATTGGTCCTAAGTGCTGACGCAGCAACCACATCACTGCCATGTGTCGAACCCATGCTGCTGTGTCTACCACGTGGCAGACATATGTCACTCCGCGATTGCTATAATCACCTGACATGGTAGACACGTCATCTACCATGTGGGTACTGACTCATTGGCTTCTGCCCACGTGGTAGAAGACCATTGGATCGCGTGGCACGAGCTACCCAATCAGCTCGTGCCATATGTCGCATTGACGTGTGAGAGGATCCTTTGCTCCACTCGCCGACGGTGGCGCATGCAAGCTACGCACTGCCTTCCCGGTCGAATCAGGCATCTGGACTTTTTTCGGTGGGGGGTTTTCGGGTATCCTCATCTTATTGGTAAGGTCAAAACTTACAAATACCCTTTTCCCAATAGTGATATCAATTTTACATATTAAATCAAAAATCAAAATATGTATATACACTACAGGACAAAATAACACATATTTCCATAAAGTGCAGTGTATAATCTAAAGGACGAAAAACATACTTTTCAATTTAATATACAACAATATCACACTACTAGAATGTAACAATTTACCGACGGAAATTAGCGACGGATAATTTTCCGTCACTAATTACCGACGGATTAGTGACAGACAACTAAATTACCAACGGATAAAATTTCTGTCGCTAAAGTCTACCAAAAATTTTTCGTAAAAAATTAGCGTCTGATTTAGCGACGAATTGGCGATGGATTTTCGTATCCGTTGCAAATTTAGCGACGGATTTTCCTATTCGTCGCTAAATTAGCGACGGATTTTCCTATTCGTCACTAAATTAGCGACGGATTTACTGATGGATTTAAAATCCGTCTCTAATTAGCGACGGATTTTTAAATTCGTCGGTAATTTAGCGACGGATATGAAAATCCGTCGCTAATTTAAATCCGTCGCTAAATTGCTAACTTTATTAAAAAAAAATTATTAATTTTTGGTATTATATGAATAATTCTATTAATTTTATTAAAAACTATAGTACTAAATTTTAATATTAAATAATATAGTTTTAATTTTTGCATTAATAGAATAATTCTATTAATTTTATTAACTACTATCGATTATGTTATTACTATAATATATTATATTAATTAAAAATTATAATTTAATATATAAATAAAATTTAAAATATAATTAATTTTTAGGTAATTTTATTATAAAACTACATAATTTTGATTATAGTAAGTATTATAGTATAGGTATCAATAAATATTTGTTAATATAATAATAAAAAATAAAACCGAATTATAAAAATATGTCGTTTCCTCACTCACCAGTCACTTAAATTACAAATTATCGACTACTAGAATATTAAAATATAAATAATTTCAAAACTATATAATTTTGTATCTAATTGGTATAAATTAATTTTTTTTATTAAGTTTAATTATAAGATAAAATAAATATGTATGTACAATATTAGTTTAATATTAAATAGTAAGTAAATAAAATTTAATTTTAATTATTTTATATATATAATCAAATTAAAGTTACTACCTCTAGTAAAAATTATACATACATAATCATGACCTAATTAGCTTTAATAATCCAAACACATATAAACCTTAACATAACAAAACTACATAGTTAACTACTAAGTTATAAATAATTTCAAAACTATGTAGTTTAATCTCAAAACTATCTAATTTTGCTTAAAACTTTATATGACTCATTTAAACCAATTGGTATAAAGTAATTTTTTTTATTAAGTCTAATTGGAAGATTAATTAAATATGTATAGAATTAGATTAATATTAAGTATTAAGACTATAAGACGTATTTTTATGAGATGTAATTAAGATTATAAGACGTCTTTTTTTTTATTTTTGAGTCTAACTAATTATAATTATATTTATTAATTATAATTACGACTATAATTACATAGTTTAGTATATAATACTACTACTAAGTTTAAATAAATTTAATTTACAAACCTATTAACTAAAACTAATTATGTATTTATAAGAAATTATATAATTTTTTATATAGATTAACATTAATAGAAAGTATTAGTATTG
>CATIWO010243680.1:0-18360 GCA_949673435.1 Macaranga tanarius | reverse complement strand
TTATTGTGGCAAAAATATATATATATATATATATATATATATATATATATATATATATATATATATATATATATATATATATATATATAGTTATGAGAATATTGAATTGAGATTAAATGGTGAGTGGTGACTCACTGAGTATATTGAAAATGATGTGGAATAAATATAATATTGGAATATGAATGGTATATTTATATATATGAATATTGATTGATGTGATGATATAAGTGAGGTTGATGTATTGTTATGATGGTAATGAAATTATAGTGGTGAATGGTATATATTATGAACTTGAGGTTGGTTTATTGGATACAATGTATGATTATGTCGATTGGCTTTGTGACTATCAACTATGTGAGAATGTGATGTTGATTGGCTTTGTGACCATCGACTATGTGAGAATGTGATGTCGATTGGCTTTATGACCATCGACTATGAAAATTATGATGTCGATTGGCTTTATGACCATCGACTATGAGAATTGTAATGCCGATTGGCTTTGTGACCATCGACTATAAGAATTGTGATGTCGATTGGCTTTGTGACCATCGAGTATGAGAAATGTGATTATATCGATTGGCTTTGTGACCATCGACAAGATTTAATGAAATGTTGTGAATACGAGAATATGAAGTAATGATTGTAAGTATGTTTATTTATATATATATGATCATGTATATATGAGATGTGAATATGAGGATCATGGTTGTGTGCTGATGATATTGGTTATTGAAATGGTTGTGGATTATTTTGAATATTGTGAATTATTATATATGTTGCACCAACAATGGTGTTTTTGGTGTTGTGTAACTTATTATAGTGTATTGGATGTAGTAAGGGTCTTTAGACATGGTTATGTGGCTTCAATGCATGGCCGTATGTATGCAAAGTGCTAAATTTAGAGTTCAAGTACGGCTATACGCCTTTTTCGCACGGCCATGCAGGTCCAGAGTTCCAATTTAAGGACTCAGCCACGGCCATATACAAATTCTGCACAGTCGTGCACAACCTGATAATTTTAGCCTCAATATTTTTAACATAACTTGAGCTATAGAACTCCAAATGGAGTATGGTTTAATGCTGAAGAAACTTTAAAGAGTTCCTTATAAGTTTTATGTTTTGAGCTTAAGTTGAATCTATTATTATGATAGTCTAATAGAGCTTGAAATTTTATTGCTCACCCTAATTGCTCTACATGACCTTTTAGTGTTCAAAAATTCATAATTAATAATTTCAAATTATAAAATTCTAGTTGGGAATGAAACTAGACTCATAAAGATAGAGTCTGTATAAATATTATAGCTTTTGGATGTGTGTAAAAGTAATGGGAACATTTTGAATCAAGGTTTTAAATCTGCTTATAGCAGACTCAATGAGAAAAATGACAGTACGTGTCAAAATGTGTGTCCAAAGAAAGAAATGTAAGCCTCAGGCATGGCTGTGCATAATTATTGCATGGCCGTGAGAGTTCACAGTAGTATGAGTTAAAACTCAGGCACGGCCGTGTGCACATCTTGCACGGCCATGCACAGCATGATGATGAAACTTCTTGTTATTAAATATGTAGCAAGTTTTATATATTTCCCTTAATTAGTTCTTGAGAATATATTTTAATTACTTATTGAGTTGCAAACTCATTCCTTTGCAAATATATTTTCAGGACGTAGATAGATTGAGCGTTGTGGTGTACTTTTGACTGTGAGCTCAGGTGGGTCAAAGGTGAGCTTGGTGTCGATATTTTCATCCTCATTTGTATATAGCATTTTAGTTTATGTAAAAACATAATGTTTGCTTATTTAAAATGTATAATAGTATGTGTATAATAGTAAGTTATGTACATTGTACAAGTATATATATAACATCTTATCTAAAAGAAATTTTTCTTATGCCACGTAATTAGTCTATATTGTGGCCATGTGTATGTAGTAGTTGAGGGTGTTACATTAAGTGGCATCAGAGTAGGAATTAGATTCCTTTGGGACTTAAGAATGTGATACATTTATGGCATAACATGCATAAATCATGAGTTGTCTGTAGTTGATGTGTGTTAACTAATGATAGGATGAGGAAACACCAAGCGCCTCACTCTGGTCCGAAAAAGTCACCTGAGTCAATACGCAGGCAGGAACATATGCATGCATTAGATGTATCTGAACATAAGCAGTCGTAACTACAACTTACTCCTCCACAAGTTGCTTATCCTCCCTTTATGCAAGAATTTATTCAAGTTGTGAAGGAGATAGTTCAAAAATCAACTGAAAGCACTCTTGATGACAACTATAAAAAGATTAAAAAAATAGGGTGCTAAAGTTTTTACTGGGACTACTGATCCGATGGTGGCTGAGGAATGGTTGAGAAACACTGAAAGAGTGCTAAACCAATTTGAGTGTACTACTAAAAAGAAAGTGGGCTATGCAGCATCCCTCTTTGAACAGGATGCTTTAGATTGGTGGAAAACTATACCAAGAAGAAAAGAAGAACCAATAACATTAACTTGGGTTTTAGATAAATATATGCCGGTGGTATACAAAGATAGAAAGAAACTTGAATTCCTTGAATTGAAGTAAAATGACTTAGTGGTGGCCGATTATGAAGTGCAATTTGTAATATTATCAAAATATGCACCTGAAGAGGTAGCCACTAATGAACTGAAATGAGATAGATTTAAAAGGGGATTGAACTTGAAAATTAAAGAAAAGATAGCAGTGAAATCTCCAACTTATAGAGACTTACTGGAAGTAGCACTTCGAGCTGAAGAGACTATATTAGAAAGAAAATATTGGAGATTAAAAAAAAGAAAACTATAACAACTAAAGTGAATGGCAATTTATCTTTTAGAAGTATGAGATCTCGATAAAGTGGAATAAAGGAATAGAAAATAGTAAATCTGGGAGCGGTACAACAGCCTTAAGATGCAAAGACTGTAAAAAAATTCATAAGGGAGAATGTTGGAGAACTAAACCGAAAGTGTGTTATTATCATAGATAACCTGGGCATTATATCATAGATTGTCCAATAAAAAAATGATGAAGGATCTAGGATGATGAATCAAAGTAATATCGGGAAAAATGTACCAAAAATTAACCAAGGAAGAAGTTGAGGAAGTAAAAGAAGTGAAAATACGGGTACCATTGCTATACTTAATTATCATGCTTTTGTGTTAATAAATTTAAACTCTAAAAGTTTATACATTTGTATATATGGGTATGCATTCCATATATATAACTTATGTGAATAATTATAAGAGTATGGTATGTGTGTGTTCTATGCTTGTTAGAATGATGTGATTACAAATTTGATAATGTAGTTTTGCTTCAAAATAGTGATTAAAATGATTAATATCATTATGAGAAGAGATTGGGATATAGAATTATCACATCATTATGTAGTAAACACAGTTAAAAGAGAAATAGTATATATTGTTAATTTTACTTGTTACTGTAAATTATATGAAATGATATTTTATAGATTGGCCAAGTGTCCGTCGACAATGTTAATAAGTCAAAATATAATAAGAGTGATATGATTATATGGGAATAGTTTCAATTGGGTACTGATTACTGAGATTGCAATGTGAGTGTATGAATTCTTACTTTTATATGAATTCTTATGAGATGCTATCTCTTATTGTTAAGATGAATACATAAGTTAAATAAAGTATTTAAATGTAAGCTTATGTGAGGTGCACTCAAATATTATTGATTATATTTATATTCATTTATGTATATATTAGGTAATTTGTGAGCATTTGTAAGAATGTTGTAAGTGCATATGTGGGTATACATTCTCTTGATTATATGAATTGAATATATAGACATAGTCATAGAAAAAGGGAATTGATATACATGGGGTATGTCTTAATTATAAGCTGAATTTTGTATACCATGTGTATATTTTCAGTATATTTTCTATATACAATTAGTTTATGGATTTAATTATGTAAGTAAATGTCAATACTAATAATTAGTATATGAATATATTTCTTTAAGTAGAGAATTCTGGATATATTGTTGAGTGAATTGTTAGAAATTATTTCAATAATGGAAAACAGACTTAAAGTCGAAAGAGATAGATTGATAATTAAATAAGTTATGATGGGAAAACATTAAATTCGACTTATTCAGGTAAAAGATGATAGTGTGTGGTTATATATTGGTTATGGATAATTGAACAATAACTTAGTGAAGATTAGCATGAATAATTAAAAGCCGCTATAACGATACTCATGATATAATTGCAAGTAGGGTGATATTAATTTTTAAAGGGTACTTTTATTTAGTTATTAGGATGATAAAGACATGTTAAACAGCTTGCGTAAAATATAGTTGTATATTATGTTAGATAAAATGGGTTAAGGGGTGGAAGTAGGTGTTATCCTTTGTACGTAATTATTAAAGAAAACAAACTGAGATTAGTCAATGAAGAGTTGGAAAGCAAAGAAAATCAACCCCTACTATTCTTTTGTTTATATTATGGATTGGGAATAAAATTTTAATGGGTTATATGAAGGTTCTAAAATTAGAAATAGAATATGTGCGTGACCGCTATTTTGGATAGTTATGAAATTATGATCTTATGAAGCGAATATTTCATCTTATAATTCCAAATTAGTTAACATGGTGTAACCATTGAGGATTTAAAAATTATAATTATATAAGAAATTAGTGTTTATATTGATGAATATTAAGAGATTAAAGTATATATTTATCAATAGGTGTTGAAGTGGAGTAATAATGGAGTCTTCAGTTTTCCAATTGCTGGCTAATAATAAAAAGAATCATAAAAGAGGTTGTTATGTGAAAGCATAATATCAAGCTCTACTGAGAATGGTGCTTGTCATCGATACCAAAGCGGAGATGGCAAGGAATAATGTTGATGATTGTGTTTATGTTATTGAATACAATTGGAAATATGATGCATTAAGGCATATGATGTTTGAAAGTATGAAATAATATGAAGTAATAAGATTTAGTATGTTGGAACAGAGATTCGAGTTGAATAATTGAATGAATAATATAGGAATCAAAAGATATCATAAAAGTTTAGGCAATAAGGATAAAGAGGAATTTATTTAAATAAGTATTGTTATGCGGTGAGTAGTTAATTTCGGGGACAAAATTTTCTTTAAGGAGCGGAGAAATGTAACGTCCGCCCTAATTATGACGTAGTTAGAGTATTTATTGCTTATAGATAGTGGCTTCCATTTAAGTTTAACATTGGATAGAAATTATAGAGAAGGACCAAATTGAAAAGAAAGTTTGGAGTAAATTGTCATAATTGGAAGTTTTGGGCTATTGTGCAATATGTCCATTGCATTAGGGAGTCAATAGGCTATTTGTGGGGATATTTAGTATATTTAATTAAGAGTTTATTATATTTGGTTATTTTTATTATTTTTGGTTGTTAGTGATAATTATACATTTAATGGAGGAAGACTTTTGGAGGGCAAATGGTGGGTTTTAATTGGTTGTGTGTATGTGTGTGTGTGCTTGTGTGTGTTGGTGTAAAGATTTTAAAGAAAAATGAGAGTGATTTCCTGTTAGATTTTAGAGAGTTTTGATCTTGCTCTAACAAGCAATTGGGAGGCTTTAGAAGGTTTTTAATCTATTGAAGTCAATTTGGTAAATTTTCTTTGCGTTATTGATTGATTAAGTTGAGTTTAGTTGTTGGTTAATTTCGGGTCTGCCTCCTCTATTTTTTAGTCTCGTTATTTTGGCCATAACTAAAGCTATAGATATTTGAGCATAGTTGGACTCTCTGAAGTTCTCTCTTAAAACTTCAAAGAGTCGTCTTCAATTTTTGTGTTTTGTGTTTTGTGTTTTGGTTGAATTCGTTGTTAGGAGGGTCAAATAGGGCTGGACATTTTACTGCTCATATTATAGCTCTATTTTGGTCGAATGGATTATAAAATCAACAATTAATTCCACACATGTCATAATTGAGTGATTCTAATTAGAATTTGTAGTAGACTCATAACCCTAGATTTGGTAGCAATTTGGGGATTATTAGACTTGTGTGTGTGTCTCTAGGTCATATTAAGATTTGGAGCATTTAGTTGTACTTTGTGAAATTTAGATAAATTGTAATGTTTAATTGTTGGAATTGGTATGTAATGATGTATAGGAGTTGGAAGAGGTGGTGGAAACCCTACTCAATAGGAGGAGCTTTTCCTTGAGAAGGAGTTCAAGCTTTTTTGGAAGTAATTATTGATATAATATATATGTATGTTGATTTTATATTTAAATGTGAATTATATTACTATGTGAATTGTGCAAGCCATTTAATATAGCAAGAAATTATATATATATATATAGTTATAAGAATATTGAATTGAGATTGAATGGTGAATGGTGACTCACTAAGTATATTGAAAATGATGTGGAATGAATATAATGTTGGAATGTGAATGGTATATTTATATATGTGAATATTGATTGATGTGATGATATAAGTGAGGTTAATGTATTGTTGTGATGGCAATGAAATTATGGTGGTGAATGGTATATATTATGAACTTGAGGTTGGTTTATTGGATACAATGTATGATTATGTCGATTAGCTTTATGACCATCAACTATGTGAGAATGTGATGTCGATTGGCTTTGTGACCATTGACTATGTGAGAATGTGATGTCGATTGGCTTTGTGACCATCGACTATGAGAATTATGATGTCGATTGGCTTTATGAGTATCGACTATGAGAATTGTGATGTTGATTTGCTTTGTGACCATCGACTATAAGAATTGTGATGTCGATTGGCTTTATAACCATCGACTAAAAGAAATATGATTGTATCGATTGGCTTTGTGACCATTGACTATGAGAAATGTGATTATGTCGATTGGCTTTGTGACCATCGACAAAATTAAATGAAATGTTGTGAATGTGAGATTATGAAGTAATGATTGCAAGTATGTTTATTTATATATATGCTCATGTATATATGAGATGTGAATATGAGGATCATGGTTGTGTGCTGATGATATTGGTAATTGAAATGGTTGTGGATTATTTTAAATATTGTGAATTATTATATATGTTGCACCAACAACAGAGTTTTTGGTGTTGTGTAACTTGATATGGTGTTTTGGATGTAGTAAGGGTCTTTAGACACAGCCATATGGCTTCAATGTATGGTCATGTGTATACAGAGTGCTAAATTTAGAGTTTAGGCACGGCCATGTGCCTTTTTTGCAAGGCTGTGTAGGTCCAAAGTTCTAATTGAAGGACTCAGGCACGACCATGTGCAAATTCTGCATGGCCGTGCACAACCTGGAAATTTTAGTCTCAGTATTTTTAACATAACTTGAGCTATAGAACTCTAAATGGAGCATGGTTTGATGCCAAAGAAATGTTGAAGAGTTCTTTACAATTTTCATGTTTTGATTTTAAGTTTAATCTAGTATTATAATGGTCTAACAGAGCTTGAAATTTTATTGCTCACCCTAATTGCTTTGTATGACCTTTTAGTGTTCAAAAATTCATAATTAATTCTATACACTTCCAAATTGTATAATTATAGTTGAGAATGAAATTAGACTCATAAATATAGAGTCTTTATAAATATTATAGCTTTTGGATGTGTGTAAAAGTAACGGGAACACTTTGAATCAAGGTCTTAAATCTGCTTATAGCAGACTCAATGAGAAAAATGACGGATTCAGGCATGGCTGTGTGCCATTTTGACACGGCCATATGTGTCTAAAGAAAGAAATGCAAGCCCTAGGCATGGCTGTGCACAATTATTGCATGGTCATGTAAGTTCAAAGTGTTCTGAGTTAAAACTCAGGCACGACCGTGTGCACATCTTGCACGGCCGTGCACAGCATAATGATGAAACTTCTTGTTGTTAAATGTGTAGCAGGTTTTATATATTTCCTTTAATTAGTTCTTGAGAAGTATTATTGGTAGGATTATATTAATAATTACTTATTGAGTTGCAAGCTCATTCCTTTGCAAATATGTTTTCAGGACATAGATAGATTGAGCATTGTGGTGTACTTTTGACTGTGAGCTCAGGTGGGTCAGAGGTAAGCTCGGTGTTGACATTTTTATCCTCATTTGTATATAGTATTTTGGTTTATATAAAGACATCATGTATGCTTATTTAATAGTATGTGTATAATAATAAGTTATGTACATTGTATAAGTATATATATAACATCTTATCTAAAAGAAATTTTTCTTATGCCACGTAATTAGTCTATATTGTGGCCATATATATGTAGTAGTTGAGGATGTTACATTTATACTCTTTAGGAATATTGTATTTATTCCTAAAGGTACGGATAACCCCCTTGGAATGTTTGGGAGGGAACTTAGATGGATCTAAGGGAAGCCTAAGAGCCGTAATAGAGAAATTGACAAAAATAATCAAAATAAAGATCAAAGTGACAAAAGAAGAAAGAAGTGACGTTTGAAGCTTCGAGAACAAGAACACAAGCTCCTAATCGCCTGAAGAATCTAGAGAGAAGGTAGAGCTCTAGAGAGAGAAATTTGAAAGGGATGTTGTGAACAATGAAAATGAATCAAGAAGAGATTTATAAAAAAAGAATAGCTTTACTATTCCTCACATACCCTCGGCAGTTACAAAACTAATGGTGAAGAAAAGGAGAGGTATTTAAGGAATGAAAAATATGAAACGACGCCTCGAAGTACAAAAAAATTTGAACAATTATAGAGACACATGGACATTATAAGGAAAATAAATGAATCTCTCAAGGGTCACAATATGCGAGCTTCTCAAGGTTCATAACTTACGAACCTCTCAAGGTTCATAACCAAGGTTCACAACTTACGAACCTCTCAAGGTTCATAACATACGAGCCTCTTAAGGTTCACAACTTACGAACCTCTTAAGGTTCTAAATAAATGAACCCCTCAAGGTTCAAAATAAACGAACCTCTCAGGGTTCACAACTTACGAACCTCTCAAGGTTCAAAACATACGAACCTCTTAAGGTTCATACATACGAATCTCTCAAGGTTCACAACTTACGAACCTCTTAAGGTTCTAAATAAACGAACCTCTCAAGGTTCTAAATAAACGAACCTCTCAAGGTTCAAAATAAACAAACCTCTCAAGGTTCAAATACACAAATCTCTAATGCTTCAAAATAAATGACATACAATGGGTGTTATTACCTTCGTCAGTGAATAAGTATTTCTCAAACATAAATATTCGATACTATTGGGGGGGACTTTTGATAGTCCTAGAAGGCCTATATAAGCCCAAACCTATAAGATTAAACCCAATAGAAGACTTTATATCCATATGGGATTATTATATGATAAAGTTAAAGTTATTGATTGATAAAGGACAAGGATTCTCAATATACCAATTCGATTGGGATTAGGTATGTCTCTTTTATGCCTATATAAAGGCTCGTATTTCTCTTAATTGAACTATCTTGAATATATCTCTCTAACTTAAACATCGGAGAGCTTGCGGATCAAAGATCCTAGGTTCATCTTAGTTTTCTTTGTGCTTGTAGGTACAAGGGAGAAGTTTATATTCATCAGTATCTAATTTTATTTAAAGGATCTAACTGTATTTTTAAAATTACTTTTAGATCCCTATAAAATAGATTTGACACTTATTAAATCTTTTATCATCTTTTTCATGCAAGAAAAAATTAAATTCTAATTCTATCACTCTTGAAATAAATCTAAAAATGATTTTCTAAATATTTTCATAAATTTTTAACTTTTTCACTAAAAAACCTAAGATTCTAATTAATTTAAAATTTATTTCTCAACTTTTAAATGTATTATTTAAAAAAATTTATAATAGGGGCAAAAAAAAAGTACAAAATGAAAAAAAAAAAGCGATAATTTTGATATACTAAAAATATTAGTCAAGAATATAAAAAATATTTGATTTTTCTCAAAAAAATATGTAAAAATTAAAAATTAAATTTATTATTATTTATAGTGATAGTTAAAAGTGCTTACTTTATTTTTATTTTTTTATTAATATTTTAATTTTTATTAATATTATTATATTTAATAAATTGATTCACAAATCGTAATTTTTTTTCTTATTAATTTTTATTGATGTATAAAAAGTTAAAATTTTATGCAAAAATTTAAATATTATAAATTTATATCAAAAGTAGTAAGATTAAAAGTTGAAAATATTTTTAAATTTTTATTTTTTCTTAAAAAAGAAAAAATTTGAATAACTGTCAGATTTATTTTATATGGATCTAAAAGTCATTTTTTAAAATATAATTAGATCCTTCAAGTAAAATTGGATAGAATTGATATAATTTTTAAAGTTAAAGGAGCAAATTGAAATAACTTTAAAAGTAGAATTTAATTGATAATTGGTCCAAAATTGAAGATAAAATTAATGATTTTCCCAATTTTGTTAGAATAATTAATGCGAGTTTTGATATGCAAGTTGAAATTAGTCAAATACTCAATGCGATGTAAAAATATTTTTTATTTAGAATGATAATAAATTATAAAGGAAAATGTAAAATAATTACCAACAAAAAAATTAATTTCTTAAATTATTAAAAAATTATGAAATTATCTTTTAAAATCTGTACTCATGAACTTAAAAAATTAATAATAAAATCTTGTTAAATGGATAAAACTACTGAAGTTTTTGCTTATGTAAAAAAAATAAAGGAATTTAAATGCATGTTTTACTTTTTAAAAAATAAAGTTTAGAGACTAGAAATAAATGTTCTATTTGAATTAAAATTAAATGCACATGTGATATTATTATTTAAACATTACAGGTCGTAAAACAAATTAAGATTTGAAAAATTATAAATATTTAAATAAGAAATTTAGTAAAAGATATAAATTGAAATTGAGTATCAAAATTAAAATAAAATTAAAGTTTGGTGATTATATGTGCATTCTAATCCTATATTAGTTTAGGTGAGGTTGAAGATGATGTAGTGAATAATTCTGAAATATTCTTTCTTCAGTTGTAACGTCATCAAAACTCCACCAGGTGACTTAACTGTAAAATTTAAATAAAAGTTTGGTAACTAAAAAGAAATAAATCAAACTTTAATACATAATTGCAATAAACTAAAAGTTTGAGTACCATAGGTATATTTAACCTATTGGTTGTGAGATTTTTTTTTTTTCTTTCTTTTGCTAGTGTTGTAAGGGTTTATGGTCAGTTGGTGAACAAATAAATTTTTTTAACTTTCTGCAATGTATGCTTTAGCAAAGAAATTTTATGTTGATGGTTAAAAATAACAGTAATGACTGCTTTTTGTAAATTTTTTTTTAAACAAGGAATCAATTGTGTTAGATGGCCAACTCATCTAATTTATTATATGTTCTTTTTTTTTTTGGAACTAGAAAATAAGATTTCATTCATATATTAGACATAGGTACATCAGCTTCAATTAAAAGTTTTATAGCATCAGGCATACAAGCCAATTGGCCTACACAATCAAACAAATAAAAGTGTTTAGCAAACCAATAAACAATTATATTCTGATTTTTAGCAGTATAAACAATCTTATAGATGTGGTACTGAGAAATATAATTTTGAACTTCCTCTACTACTGCACTAATTTCCTATGAAGGCTGCAATTTATCATCCTACAAATTATCCACTATTATTTTGCCGTTAGACTCCACAATATTGCTAATTAATCATTTTTCTTTGACAAAATTGATAGCATCTATTACTACTAGCATTTCAACCACCAAGGAAGATTGACATTTTATTTTCTTGATTGTTGCATTAATTATCTTCCCTTTATGATCTCTATAAATAAAAGCTACATGTCTTTCTCGTGTTGTAGAGTTGAAAGATGCATCATAATTTGATTTAAATTCTTTTTATTGAGAAAGGTGCCATTTTGTTTCTTGCATAGAAGTTCTTCTTTCTACTAGTACTATATTACTTTCTTGATCTTTGGCCTCTAATACTTGAATTTGAAACAGGTTGTGAGAATTGTATTTTTCACATATATTCTTTGTAATAGAGTACAAGCCTTTTATAGAGTTTTTACAACTTATTCCTAAAGTCTATGGAATAAATATGGTAAAAGATAATTACAAGAGATATTACAGAATATACAACTAATTAGGAGATAATCATGAGAAATCTTTTACGCTCCCCCTCAAGTTGGTACAAAGATGTTTTGCATGCCCAACTTGTTCAAAGTTTAATGGAAGACTTTGCTTGATACTGCCTTAGTAAGAATATCTGCTAGCTCATCTTCAGATCGGACATGAGGAACTTTAATTATCTTTGCTTTTAATTGTTCTTTAATAAAATGTCTATCAATTTCAACGTGCTTTGTACGATCATGTGTGAACCGGATTGTGAGCTATGTCACATGCAACTTTGTTATTACAAAATAACTTCATAAGGAGAGAGATTGAATTTTGAGTTCCTGCAATAAGTTTTTAATCCAATTTAATTCGCACACTCCTTTAACCATTCCTCTGTATTCAGCTTTTACACTTGATCTAGCTACCATACCTTATTTTTTACTTCGCTGGGTAACCAAGTTCCTTCCAATAAAAGTCAAGTATCCTGCAGTTGAACATCTATCATTAATTAAACCAACCCAATATACATCGATATAGCCTCAATAGACAAAGAAGCTCGTTTGGTGAACATAAGTCCTTTGCCTAGAGAAGACTTTAAATATTGCAAGATACGTAGTACAACTGTAACACCCCGACTATCATCATTTCCATTATTATTCGTAACTAACAAATTAATAATAATAGGGATATCATCTTATCAACCAGAAAGAATCTCTTAATGATGCAAATACTGTTATATCTAAATATTGTAACACTATGAGCCTAAATAAGATCCATTTATAATACTTTATCCATTCACACTTATTATATCAACACTAGATTATGAAATTTTGAATTCATAAATTGTTACTGACATAATAGATAGGTAATATTGACACCCTTTTAAATAATAAATCTAAAGAAATTTTTAATTATAATAACTGATCTAATAAAAAAATATATAATGGTGAACCTTGAAAATATTATCATCAAATTCATTTGACTAATTGCTACTACAACATTACTATTTCTGTTTGTTCTATCTATAATCATATAACCTGAATATATCAGATGGTAAGAAACATTCTTAATATAATAACATCTCATAAATATAAAATATCGGTACTACATCACCATCAAAACAGTATGAAATATATACAACATATGTAAAAATGTGAGAGTACTAGATGCCAATAAAAATAACTTAGTACATAAGTATCTATGCTCTAAGCATCTCTCTCTCCAAGTCGAAACCTAAGCCAACAAGATGGTGGTGGTGAAAACATGATAGCTCCATCCCTAAGCCCCACCCTCTCAACCTCACTAGCCTCTAGGCTCAAAAAAGGAATCACTCAATGAAAGCACAAATAGTGTATAATGGCCTCTAGCAAAAAAGCTAAAAAGATGCAGGTAGGTATCACTACATCACACCTATGTGAGGGTGACCTGGACGTCGGTAGAGGTAGTATAAAGGACTCAGAAGGTGGTACACATGCTATCCAAATGCTCCTCTCGAATAACTAACATGCTGACATCAGCCCCGATAAGCGGCATCATCACTCGAAAGATAATCTCTGCCTCAGAATCATAATAGATAATGTATCTCACAAGCATCTCGGTCTTTGTCACCTCATATACCATAGATGCCCATTGAACGACCATCTCTTCTAGTGCTAAAGATTTAAACTAGTCTAAAAATAATTTTAAATACAGTGGTAAGTAATTTTATAGTGAAATTACCCAGTGAGCAGCTAATAAAACATTTAATAAAATGATAATAACCATAATGTGCTTTACTTATTGTACAATATTATTTTGAAAGCTCCTAAACTTTATAACTATACACAAATATCAAAATACTATTTAAAATGAAAACATTTCATTTATCATAAAACATTTAGCCAAAAGCTCTAATCTCATAAGATCTAGCTAAATAATTTCATGAATAATAATATAAATAAATGCATAACAATCGTTGTATTCCCTTAAAAGTGAGATTCAATAATATTATGCTTCTCATGATAAACTTATTGGAATTTGATTTGAAGTTTCCATCATTTATGCTCTCTTTTGATAATATATCTCATTTAAGTTCATTTGAATTGAAGTCCATATTTGTTTGTGCATTTGGCCTTATTTATTATTGTAATAATTTCTTATATATTGAAGTTGTATAAATTATCATTATTCAATTTGCTTTATACTCAAACTTTTCATAAAAATAATAACCATATACATGTATATATGTCTCTCATAATAACTCAACTATTATCCACATGGCCTACCTTGGCCAATTCATAGAATCATTTCATAGTAACCTCGTATGCATATAGTTTAACTACAAGGATTCACCCCAAAGGTACCTCTGAATCCCTGAGATGTCCCAAAGACAGTTATACACATTGAGTGGCCAACTCACCTTTCCCAAACATATCTTACACTCATATAGATATTTATTTAACTTTCACTTATACATATATTGATCAATATAATGTTCATAGCATAATTACATTAATTTACACAATATTATCATATTATTCCAACGTTTCTTTCTCATTTGACCATAAAATTTTTGAGATTTGATTGATTTACTTCAAAGAATTTAGTCTCTTTATTTGAGACTTATAACTATACGTTATTCACATGTCTTATGAATTATTTCAGTTTAAATTCAATCTTTGATATATCAATTTCATGAATTTCAGTAGTTTTCTAACATCCCAATTGCTCATGTATGTCATTCTAATATTCGGTTCAAGTTTACATTCTAAATTCTTTAATTTTAGATAAAAAAAAAGGGTGCAGAACTGACCACAAAGGCACCGCCTTACTGCTACTAAATCGAGAGCCTCTACTGAGGCGTCACTTCAACTTAATGAGCCACCGCCTCATTGGTGATCAGGCGTCACCTCGTCGAAGAGGCGCTGCCTGGTCACCTTTTTGAAATGACGAACAGCAGTAACACATACCAAAAAATCAATTTTTCAAACCCATATACACACCAGATGATCAAATAATAGCTTAAACAAGCTTTCAAACTAACATACCACTTAAATACAACAAGATGAACTCTAGATCTATGATTTGAAATCTAAAATATCCTGTCATTAATTCAAATTTTCAACTAAAAACCATAAATAGATTCTTAGATTTAAAGCCACTCATAAGTTTGCTGATTGTATTTGATGTTTCTCAGAGATTTAAAAACCCTTGCTACAGTACCACGTTCCTCTTTTTCTTTCTTTTCTTTTTCTCCTTCTCCTTCTCGTTCTCCTTCTTCTTCTTCTTTCTCTTTTTCTTCCTCCTCCCATACCTATTTTCTGCAACACCAACCACTCTTCTAAAAATCCCCACTTTAGTCCCTCATCTTCCATTTCTTTATCTTTTCATCCTTCTACTCCTAATTCATTCAAACACATCCTTATTTCGTTTCAATTTAATCTAAAATTCTATTTCTATTTATAAATTATACTCTATTTATCTCCTTACAAAAATAATAATAATTAACTTCTAATAACACTTATTTAATACAAGAAAATTAAATTCTTAATTATTATTTAATTACATAAAGATGTTGTCCAAAGACACGGATGTTATAACAGCCTTCATATGTTCTTCACTTGGAGAGTGCATATATTGACTCACAATACTCAAAGAGTATGCTAGATCTGGTCTAGTAGAAGTAAGATACATCAACCGTCCTACTAGCCTTTGATATCATTCTTTGTTTACAGGAATTTGATCTTGAAAAATACTATACTTGACATTTTCGGCAGTAGGAGTATCACTAGGTTTGCATGCTAACATGCCAACTTCCTTCAATAAATCTAAGACATACTTTCATTGTGATAAGAAAATACCTTGTTTAGACCGTAATACCTCAACACCTAGAAAATATTTTAAGGGTCCAAGATCTTTCAAGTCAAATTCCTATGAAAGATAAGTTTTCAAAGCTGCCCTCTCATCAACATCATTCCCTGTTACAATCATATTATCAATATAAATAATAAGAGCAGTTAGCTTTCCATCTTTATATTTTATGAATAGAGTATGATCAGAACTACTCTATTAATACCCAAATGCCTTCATTGAACTTGTAAATATGTCAAACCAAGCTCTTGGTGACTACTTTAACCCATACAATGATTTTCGCAGTCGACAAACTTGTTTACTTCCTTTAACTTGCAATTTACATTTTGGAGGAAGTTCCAAGTATACTTCCTCTTAGAGATCTCCATGTAGAAATGCATTCTTTACACTAAATTGATGTAGAGGCCACTCAAAATTTGCAGTTAATAATAAGAGGATACGTGCAGTATTTATTTTTATGACGGGTGCAAACATTTCTGTATAATCAATCTCATAAGTTTGACTATAACCCTTTACGACTACCCTTGCTTTATATCTCTCAATGCCCCTATCTGCTTTGTATTTGACTGTAAAAATCTAATGACATCTAATAGGTTTTTTTCCATCAAGTAAATTGACTACCTCCCACGTTCCATTCTTTTAAAAAGACTTCATCTTTCATTCATTGCATCTTTCCATCTGGGATCTTTTATTGCTTTATACACACTATTAAGAATTTGTGCAGTAGATAATTGATTTGAAAATGATTCGCATGTATTTGACAACCTATGATAATAAACATAACTATTTATTGGGTATTTAGGAACAGAACATAGAGTTAGTTTATAGCTAACTTTAGAAATTTCTCTTGTTGTAGCACCCTCTAGGTACCAAATATAAGTTTCCAAACAATAAGCAATCACATGGCATGAGAAAATTTTTCTGATAATTGATATGCATTTTTATACAAAACTCTTATTATATAGACATTGTACATTTAGTACATACATAACTTTATATCAAAATAGATTCATGATTTAATACAAAATGTCTTAATACCAAAATGATTAATGTTTATGTGGATGGAAATATCGACATTAAGCCTGCCTTTTTGACCCACCTGAGCTCACGACTAAACTCATGAAAAGCTTTTTATCAACAAGCCTCAAGCTAGGCTATCTATTAAAGCCTGAAAACCATAATTGCAAAGGAGTGAGCTTGCAACTCAATAAGAAATTATTAAGATAAGTATACATATAGTTTTCCTCAATAACTGATTAAGGAAAATAAACATAAATAACTTACTACACATCAAACCTTAAGAATATAACATTTCCATTAAGCTAATCTCAGGTTTCAAGTTCACAGAAGTGCATTGGAAAGAAGTTTTGTGCTCAAAAATTTGAAACAAGTAAACTAGTGAAAATCAGGAGGCATGCTTACTCGGGCTGGTGTGCCGAGTCAGGACAGCCACCTCCTGTGCCGACTCAGGCCTTAGTGTTGAGTCGGGCTAATGCTGGTGTCGACTCGCCTAATGGTGGTGCTGACTCGTGCTCCCATGCCGAGTCAGCACAGATGCCATGCGTGCGGGGTTGCACTAGACTTGGCACGGTGTGCCGAGTCAGCATGCCTTCTAGGCATTTCTTCCTTGCACAAAGATTTCTCTCACACGGCCGTGTCTTAAACCACATAGTCGTGTTTAATAACTTGAAAATCAAATTTTTGCACAATATTCTAAATACTTCACAACCATCCAACTTACCACAACACGATATTCAATTTAATTCACAATTATAATTCTCACATTACTTTCACATTATAATCCTCACATTCCATGCACAACATAATCTTCATATTCAAATCACATTCAATATGTGTGTAAATATAATGCAAAAATGCATGATTATGCAAGTTAGTATCCGACCGGATCTTTCCTCACATAAATACCTCACACTTAGCCTCATTGGCTATATTCCTCATACATTTCAATTTTTATCAAATGGCCATTTAGTGAGACTATTCGCCCGGCTCAGTCTCACTTCTCACATATCATTTATGGGTAGCTATATACCTGGCTCAGCTTGCCCATCTCACATAATCAGTGGAGACTATCCACCCGACTCAGTCCTACTGTAACACCCGCCCTTTTAGCACACGTGTGAGTAACATGTATATTGTGTTTTATGCATAAGAGTTAGTAGACTTAATTTAAATTTAAGTGTGGGTATAAGTGTAGAGAGGGATCAAATTGAAAGGTAAGCTTGGAGTTAGATATAGCAATATAAAGTTAAGAGGGGTATTATGCAATATGCTTTTAGCATTAAGGAGTTTTATGGATATTTGGTGATTTATGGGAATATTTAATTAATAGATATTATTATTATTATTATTATTATTATTATTATTATTATTATTATTATTATTATTATTATTTGTTAAAGGATAAATATACCTCTAATATGTAATTATTATAGTAGACTTTGGGGGCAAAA
>CATIWO010243652.1:0-11567 GCA_949673435.1 Macaranga tanarius | reverse complement strand
CAGGTGCTTGATGTTCCACCTTTACTTATTGACATGTCAAGCATTTTGGAATAAATTCTGACACATCTTTCTTCATAGCTGGCCACCAATAAAATGGCTTCAAATCCCAATATATTTTCGTACTACCTGGATGCATTGCATAAGGAGAAGTATGTGCTTCATTCATAATTTGTCTTATTAATTCCCCGACATCTGGTACACACATACGATCACCAATTACTAACATGCCATCCTTCTTATTGCAAACTGAGTGTTGTCTCCCGCTTCCACTTTTTTTCTCATCTTTTTCAAATATAAATCTTATATTTGAGCATTTTTAATTTGCTCCACCAATGATAATTTGACTTTCAAGGTAGCCAATAGATGGTTTTCCCCAATATCAAGATTAACATTCATTACTCACAATACCACAAGATTTTTCCTTTCATAGCAAATTATTCCAGTAGCAATCTCTATAGTTTCTTAAGGCATCAGCTACTACATTTGCCTTTCCTGAATGGTACTCAGTGGTACAATCATAGTCTTTCAATAACTCCATCCATCTTCGTTGCCTTAAATTCAACTCCTTCTGAGTGGAAATATATTTAAAACTCTTATGATTAGTAAAAATGAAAAATGTTTCTCCATATAAATAGTGTCTCCAAATCTTCAACGCATGGACAATAGCAGCTAGCTCCAAATCATGGGTAGGATAATTAGCTTCATGAGTTTATAATTGCTTTGAAGCATATGCAATCACCTTTCCATTTTGCACAAGGACATAACCTAATCCTTGTCTCGAAGCATCTGTATATACTACAAAACTAATACAAGCATTGGAGTGGTAGTAAGTGCTTCATTTAACCTCTCAAAACTTCGTTGACATATGTCGGTCCACTAAAATTACACATTCTTCTTTAATAGATTAGTTAGAGGTCTTGTAATAATAGAAAAGTCTTTCATAAATCTTCTATAATGTCCGACCAATCCTAGAAAACTCTGAATTTTTGTCATATTTTTAGGTGCTTTCCACTTCATAATGGCTTTAATCTTCAATGGGTCTGGTTTCACACCCTCTCTTGAAACTATATGCCTAAGGAAAGCAATTTCTTCCATCCAAAATTCACATTTGCTGAATTTGGCATACAACTATCGATCTTTTAATATTTGTAAAGCTGTTCAGAGATGTTGTTCATGCACTTCCTTACTTGAAGAATAAATGAGAATATCATCGATGAAAATAATCACAAACTGATATAGATACTGTTAAAAAGTTTTGTTCATCAATGACATGAATGCGGCAGTGCATTTGTTAATTTGAAAGTCATAACCAAAAACTTATAATGCCTATATCTAGTTCGGAATGCAGTCTTAGAAATAGAAGATTCGGTCACCCGGAGTTGCAAATATCCTGATCTCAAATCTATCTCTGAAAAGACTGTAGCATCCTTTAATTGATCAAGCAAAGCATCAATTCTCGGCAATGGGTATTTATTCTTCATCGTGATTCTATTTAACTGCTGGTAGTCAATACATAATCGCATACTAGCATCCTTCTTCTTTACAAACAAAACCGGAGCTCCCCATGGTGATATGCTTGGTCTAATAAATCCCTTTTCTAACAACTCCTCTAGCTGCTTCTTCAGCTCTTTTAACTCCATAGGAGATATTCTATACGGAGCAATTGATATCGGTGTCACCCTCGGAACAGTTTCAACCTCGAAGTCTACTTCTCGATGTGGAGGTAATTCCGATAATTCATCTAGAAATACATTAGGATAATCTCTAACTACCGGTACCTCCCTTATCCCAGGACTAACCTTGGTTGTATCAATAATATTGGCTAAATAAGCCTCACACCTATCTCTAATCAAATGAAATGCCGCCACCGCTGAAATCAAACAAGCAGGCATAACTTTTCTTTCACCCACCAATACTATCTTTTTCTGCCCCACAATATTTATCATTTTCTCCTTAGTGTAACAATTCATAATGGCATGATGTTTTGCTAACCAATCCATACCCAAGATAATATTAAACTCTTCTAGTTTAATAACCACTAAGTCTGCATATAAAATCTCACCAACTACTAATATAGGACATGCCCTCATTACCGAATTTACTATCACAACACCCCCAGCAAGCATAGAAATATATAGGCTATATTCTAATGGTTTAATTATACCATGCACTCTCAATGCAAACT
Organism: Macaranga tanarius; assembly: GCA_949673435.1. Classification (NCBI taxonomy): domain Eukaryota; kingdom Viridiplantae; phylum Streptophyta; class Magnoliopsida; order Malpighiales; family Euphorbiaceae; genus Macaranga; species Macaranga tanarius. The sequence goes on along the minus strand of CATIWO010243652.1, from coordinate 9,382 downwards.
CATGAGACATAAAGGAACAAGTAGATCAAGGATGTATCAGTATAAAAGCATTATGGTCAAAGATAGTAAAAATACCAGTGACCATATTTGGAGCTGCAGAAGCTTCTTGTCAAGTAATAACATAAATCTTTGCTTAGCCTTGGGTTTGACCAGTAGATCCTGCTGGGTTTGAAGTGCCAGCTCCACTTTCTTTACCACCTCAGCCTCTTCCATGACTAGTCAGAGGTACATTCTCTCTGACACTACTTTAAACGGTCATTTAAGATCCTTCCGTACTTTTTCTTACCGGATAATCTCTGATGAAATGGCCAGGTTAGCTGTAATAATAACACGCACCCGGTCTAGAATTCTAGCATTCACCCGACTGGTATCTACCACATCTATTACACATTGGAGTTGATGCACCACTCATAGATCTACCTTGCCCTTTTCGGCTATCAAATCTCCTAAATCCTCAGCTGAAAGATCCTCCCCTTGATTGGTTAGATCGGCTCATGCCTCATCCTCGAAATCCACTCCGTTGAAAACTGGAGCCTCTAAAGGATGAACTACTACCAGTTCAAGTTGGGGTAGTGAATGTGCTCATAGTTTTCTTCTTCTTGGCTTCCACTTCATTGCTTTCCATTATCATCTCTTCGGATCTTAAAGACATCTCTAACACTTTTCTATAGGTCATGGGGTTTTATTGCCATCTTCTCTCGAATTTCCAAATTCAAACCCCTTTCAAATTTGTTCCTCTTTAATTCATCGGTGGCGACTTCCTCCGGAACGTACTTGGAGAGTCTCACAAATTGGACCTCATATTCAGCCAAAGATAGATCATTTTATTTCAATTCTAGAAACTAAATCTTCTTCCTATCTCAGTAAACTACTGGTGTATATTTCTCTACAAACTCTTTCAGAAAATCCTCCCATGTCAAGGTCATCGGTACATTCTTGCTCCCCGGTACTACCTTCCACTAATCCAGAATATCTTGCTCAAATAAGGATACAACATAGCTCACCTTCTTCTCGGTAGTGCAATTAAACCTATCAAGAATTTTCTCGGTGCTTCGTAGCCATTCCTCAGCAACTGCAGGATCAGTGGTACCCACAAAGGCTTTCGTACTTTGCTTCCGTATCTTCTCATATGTTTTATCCATAACACCTTATGTTGGTTGTTGACCATGGTCCTTATCATCTGAACAAACTCCTGCATAAAAGGATATGCAGCTGGTGGAGGGGCTTGGGGTTGAGATTGTTCTGATTCTCCTAAGGCATGTATAGAGGTTCGCCTATGGACTGACTCCGATGACTCTTCGAGGCCAACGCGAGGTGCTTGGTGTTCATCCATCCTGAGATATGCAATGCACATGAACTACATATTTTCTATAACTTATGTATGATATGCCATGAATGCATCATGTTTTATTTCCCTAGGGAATCTAATCCCTACTCTGATACCACTTAATGTAGCACCCTCATATATAGACATACACATAGCCACATAAAATAACATACACATGGCAAAAGATTTTTTTTAAATATATAAAAGTTTGTACAATGTACATAACTTACGTACATACATAACATTACATATTGATATTAATCATACATGATGTCATTACAAATGCCAAAATGTTAAATGCTAATAAGGATGGAATTGTCGACACCATGCTTGCCTCTGACCCACCTGATTTTTCTAATAAATAGCCACCTTAGCTCTATCTATCTATGGCCTGAAAAATATAATTGTAAAGGAATGAGCTTGCGACTCAATAAGTAATTATTAATATAATAATACGTATAATACTTCTCAAGAACTAATTAAGGAAATATATAAAACTTGTTACACATTAAACTATAATAAATTTCTTCAACAAGCTGCGCACGGCCGTGCAGGAAATGCACACGGCCGTGCCTGAGTTTTAAACTTGGCACACTGAGCTCACACGGTCATGCGAAAAATGTGCACAGCAATGCTTGAGTTTTGAATTTTTTCCTTGATTACACACGGTCGTGCAAAAATGGCACACGGCCGTGCCTGAATTTGGAATTTTTTTCTCTAAATACGCACGGCTATGCCAAGAGGGCACTTAGCCGTGCCTGAATCCAGAATTTTTTCTACTGAATGCACGCGGCAGTGCCAAAACTTGAAATTCTGAATTTAATACCCTACATATGCACGACTGTGTATTGAAGTCATATGGCCGTGTCTAAAATCCTTACAACATCCAAAACACCATAAAAAGATATCTAAATACCAAAACTCAATTGTTGGTGCAACATATACACTAAATCACACCATTTTAAGTAAACCACAATCATAATCCTCATAATCACACCTCACATTAAATTCACATTCAACATATATATAAACACAATGCAACAATACATGTTCATGCACATTAGTTATCCGGTCGGAATCCTCATCACACATAACCAACTTAGGCTTTATCCTCATAATTTCACATTTTTCACACAATTGGCCATTTCTGAGACTCTCTGCCTAGCTCAGTCTCAGTTCTCATACTTTTATATTTTTCACACAAGTGGCCACTTCTAAGACTTTCTGCCTAGCTCAGCTCGACTATCACATGCATACCTCACATTCCTCATAATCAATCAATATCCATATGTATATTCACCATTCTCAAAAATAATACATGTCAATCCATACCACATCAAGTGGCTTGCACAATTCAACATATATGGCCATCATTTACATTTCAATAGCCATTCAATATTCTCACAAACAATATATGTATATGTATATATGTATATATATATATATATATATATATATATATATATATATAATTCTTGCCATAGTAAATGGAGTACACAAACCAAACATAGTCAAACAACTATAATTACATGAGACTCAATATATATATAAGCATTATATTAATAATCACTTACCAAAAGCTTTCAACTCCTTATAGAAGAAAAGCTCCTCCTACTGAGTAGGGTCTCCTCTATCTCTTCTAACTTCTACACATAATTATATATCAATTTCAACAAGCAAACATTGCAATTTACCCCAAACTCACAAAGTGCAACTAAATACTTAAAGTTCCATACAGCCAAAAGATGCACACACAAGTTTAATGACCATCAAATTTCTACTGACACTAGGGTTATGAGTCTACTATCAATTCCAATTAGAATTACTCAATTCAAATAAGTATAGAATTAATTATGGATTTTTGAATCCATTCGGGCAAAATAGGGTTGTCCCTATGAGACCCTCTTAATAATAGATTCAGTTTAAGAATAAAACTTGAACATTATAAAGGACTCTCTGAAGTTTTCAGATCCTCTAACTATGCTCAAATCAGAACTCTATAGCCAAAGTTATGGCAAAACTACTAGGACTGAAAAACAGAGAAATAAAACCCGAATTTGCAACAAATTAAAACTCAACTTCAATCAATTAAAAACATAAGTATAGCTTACCAATCGATGCTTTAAACAATTAAAGACCTCCTAAGCTTCCCAAAACCCTTATTTGCTAGCTTGTGAAAAAATCACAATTCTGTCAAAATCTATCAAGAAAACACTCTCTTCTTCTCTTCTCAAATCTCTACACCCTACACACCAACATACACTCATATACATATACACACACATAACCAATCAAAAGTCTTCATTTACCCCCCTAAAGTCTCCTCTTAGTTAAATGCCCAACCATGCCAATAAATGAAATATTGATAGTTATGGCCAAATATCCCCACAATTCCATACTAACTCCCTAATGAAATAGAAATAATACATAATAGCCCACAACTTCCTATTATGGAAATTTACTCCAAACTTTCCTTGCAATTAGTTCATTCTCTACAGCTCATACACATCCCCAACTTAAATTAACTCTACTAGTCTACCATGTATAAAATGCAATACATACATTAGGATTATGTACTAAAAAATGCAAGTGTTATAGCTTGAGTATAAGACACTCAAGCTATAGTAATGTATGTGGCTTGAGTGTGAGAAACTCAAGCTATAACAATGCATGTGGCTTGAGTATGAGGTGCTCAATTTATTATCATATTGTTTTATGTTGATAGTTAGTGGAGAGTGTAGAGATAACTAACACAACTCCATTTTGCACATTTGAGAGAAAAAATTGATATTCACACAAAAGAGAGAAAAGGCTAGAGAGTGTCTTCTTCCTTCTTCTTCTTCAAATGTAGAGAATATCATAATACACAAGTGTTGTGTACTTTCAAGACTAGGCCATTATTGTACAAAGGTTGTACAAGTTCTAGTTCATCATCTATTGGAGGTTGCTTCCTTGTTCCATATATCCTAGCTTAGTGAGGTTCTTGCAAGCACCTTGGGTCAAAGAGGAGAGGCTTGTGGCTAGAGCATCACCATCCTTAGAGGTCTTTCTTATGCAATCCGTGTGTATTAAGCTAAAGGCTTCACATTTGGGGAGCTTAGAGCTTGTACATCAACTTCAATTAAAACTTTTCAAGCGTGTTACTAACTTGGAGTTTTGTAAGTGTTACTAAACCCTTAGTTGCTAGGTCTTGTATTATGAATGCATGACTTGGTTGTTTGTTGATAAAATATTGTCCTTGATGCATTTTTAATTATGTATTGGTCATGTGATATGATCTAAGGGCATGGATGTGTTTCATGTTTGTTGTAAATGTTGTATGCAATCAAAAATTTTAAAATTTTACACTTTTGATTGTTACATGTTTACACATTCCTTCAAGTGGTATCAGAGCCTATTATCACATGAATTACATGCTAAAAATTATGTTAATTACAAGTGTTGTGATTAAACATATTGTTAGTTGCAAGAGTTGTGACTAAAGATGCTTTTATTGTGATTAAACTTATTGTTAATTGCAAGAGTTGTGAGTAAAAAGGCTTTATAAAAAAAATTGAAGGTACTATGCAGTACTACTGTTCACAAATTTTTTTTTTAATTTTTCTTATTGGTTTGACTTGGAAAATATATGATTATATGCAAGATTTATATTTTATTAAATATTTTCTTGTCATACATGCAAGGATTGATCATGGACTTAGTTTACATCTTATGGCTTGTAATAATAATTAATTTTATTATTATTATTATTTATGTAGTTGAATGTTAATTACATAATTTTAGGATATAAATTATTTGCCTTGGTATGCCAAGGATTAAATGTAAATCATAAGAGTTGTGGATCAAGATTGAAGAGTTCAATTGGAGGCCCATTCAACCTTGGAGGCAAGGCCCATAATAATGGTGACTAAGGAGGCTCATGGAATGAAGGCTTTTCTTAGGCTAAGCCCACTTATAAATATTCTAAGTGTTAGAATAGGCTTAGAAAAGGCCCATGATAAATCCTTATTTATGCATCCATTTTGCATGTTCAATGTATATATGTGATATGTATGTTGATGCATGCTATATATGTATGTGATAAATATATAGATGGATGGTATGCAATGTATGTATAAGATATATATGTTGTGAATATTGGCATGCAATGTATGTATGAGATATATATATTGTAAAATGGCTAATGTGCAAAATGAGATATTAAATTAATTAATTGACCTAAAAATCTTCCAACTAAATTTAGGATTAGGCTCTCCATTAGAGAAATAACTTGCATGGTTTTGGACTTATGTGCATCGGCTATGGATACATAGGGGTGTGCATAAGGGCTAAGAGATTCATATAGTGTTATTGTTAAGCATGAGATGTTGTGGGTGTATGGATACACTATGGGCCAATAACGGCAAATAGGAGCACATGAGGTTTGTAGTGTTTAAATTCATACATTACACTGATCCAATAATATGGACCTAACTAATGCCAAAGGCCAATAATGGCAATTAGGCATACCCGAGGCTCGTAACATCAGGAGCCGGATTAATGGAACCTCACATGAGATGTGATGGACAAGAGTTGTCCACTTAATGAGAACCATTATTCCAATAATGACAATGTGCACCTGAGGCATATTAGTGGCCCATTAATAACTCCATTACCCATTAGAAATCCATCCAATAAGGGATTTTCATTTCTTACTTGGAAGTGTAGAATTCGCCAAGTTAGTGGGAGCCCATTATGATTAAAGACCAAATCTAATGGTGTTCACAATGACTACAACTAATCAATCTTGTTACCTTTTGCAGAATTTGATAACATGAAACCTTCAAACCCACTTTTCATTATACGAGACAAAAATAAAGGCAATGAAAGTGTTGTCAAGCCCTCGGGTGGAATAGCCAAAAATATAGGCCAGGCAAGTGTTGTCAAGCCCAAGGCCACCATAAGGAAAGAGCAAGGCAAGGGAAAGTGTTTCCACTACCAAGGTGAAGGACATTGAAATAGGAATTTTCCTAAGTTCCTTGAGTCTCTCAAGACAAAAGGAAAGGGCAAGGATGGAGAAAGTGAGACTTTTTTTAATTTATTAGCCTCTAAATATTCTAAGAGTTCATCTAATGCATGGGTATTGGATACCGGTGCAAGTTCTCATATTTGTGCATTCTTGGAGGATCTAGCAAATGAGAGAAGGTTGAGGCCTAATGAAGTGACATTAAAGCTTGAAAATGGAGCAAGTGTTGAGGCCAAAGCTATAGGGTCCGCTTCAATTAATTTGCATAGTCATTTTTTATTATTGAAGGGTGTATTATATGTACCTAATGCCTATAAAAACATCATCTCTATATCTAGTTTGACTGGTAGGGGTTATGAATTCCTTTTTAGTAGAGATATATGTAAGATTTATTTTGGAAATAATTTGATTAATATGGGTTATTTAATCTATATTATGTTAATAATATATCCAATAACAATGAGCCTCACTTTAATGTCAAAGCAATGCTAATTAAAAATGCCTCTAACTCCGAATATCTATGGCACTTAAGATTATATCATATTGCGAAGGATAGGATCACAAAGTTGGAAAAAATGGGAATCTTGAGCAATCTTGAATCCACATCCAATCTAATTTGTAAGGCTTGTTTTCAAGGCAAGATGACTAGATCACCATTTGTTAGAAAAATGGCAAGAGCCAATAATATATTCGATACCATACATAGTAATGTATATGGGCCATTTAGTGTGTTAGTATAGATGTGCCCTAGGGCCCTTATTGTATGTAGACATTGTATATTTATCCCTATGGCAATGAAATATTCATTTAAATTAAGTGTTAAGTTTATTTGAATATTTACCCTTAGTATTATATTGAGTGAGTTTATTATCAAAAGTTAATAATATGAGTGACAAACTCATTTGGTATATATGATATAAATGTTTATAGTCGTTGGACTAATATAAGGATAGTATTAATCCCTAGACTATCATTTCTATCTATTTTTCTTGATCGGTATGTGATATTGATAGTGGGAGGTAGTGAGTCTCATGCTACTTGATATGAGATATCAGAATAGACATATGGATACTCATGTGATGGGTGGATCGAATATGTGATGTAGTATTTATGATTGCATGGATATTCACTTTAGTCAACAATCACAATCTTAGACATAATGGTGCATATGGTCCTTTGACCTGAGGTGACACGGTCATCCGCATATGGTCCTTTGACCTGAGGTGACACGGTCATCAACATATGGTTGGTTAGAGTTTGTCACCGCTTACATACCTATGCTAGCCACGTGTGGGTATATGGCGTGTAGTGGCTCTAGTTAGTTATATATAGGGATGAGTGATCGGTCAAGATGGAATTCATTACCTGGAGTGAACCGGTATAAGATCCTATACTATCTAAGTTATTCTTGATGAATAAGTACTTGGCCAGGTCAAACTCAACTTGCCCGAAAAGAGTTTTGGTGCTAGAAAGAGTTTCTAGTAGAAGTCATATTTTATCGAGAATTAAGCTTAAGATGAGGTCATATGATTGAGGCAATTAGAGTTTGACTAAACCGTGACTCTAGCCAATATCAGGATCATGTAATGAAGGGACACTTAGTGCACAATAATTATGTTCTGTGGTTCTTATGGATCTATATAAAGCATTCATTTATATTTGGGTAGTCGTGACATCTATGTTAGGGGTCACTCATGACTTATGGGAACTAAATGTGATTAATTGAGATTTTCACATTTAGTATGGAAAGGTGCTTCCAGGATATTAAGTGTTAATATTATTTCCCTTTGCCATTTAGACTTAAACCTAGTAAGTCACACACACAAGGGTTGCACTTGTGGAGATTAATATTAATTTGATTATAAATTAAAGAGTTTAATTAATCAATTGAATTAATTGAATTGAATTTGTGCGTATACGGGGATTTAGCATATCCCAAAATCTAAATTCAAAGATTGGGACTTAATTGTAATTAAATAAATATTAATTTTGACTTGATTTAATATGTGATATTAAGTTTAAGGACTAGATTAATATTTACCTCCAAATGCATTCACATATGGGCCATGAGATGGACCATATATATTAATAAAGATGGGCCATGAGATGGACAATGTATATTGATTAAGATGGGCTATGAGATGGACCATGTATATTGATTAAGATGGACTTGAAATGGACTTAGGATGGGACCTTATTTAAAGAGTTTAAATAAGCCCATAAGTTATCTAGTTTGGTATGGAGTGGGCCTTCTCTAAGTGTAGAGAAGCCCATATGCCCATAACCTTAGCCCATATCAATTAAGTATTAATGATATCAAGGCTAAGGTTATTCATGTAACCAAACACTATCCACTCACTTGTAAAGCAAAGCCATGCATATATATAAAGTATGAGATACTCAATCTATCAAATGCATATAGCATAAGTGTGAGACACTCAAGCTATAGCGATATATGTAGCTTTAGTATAAGATACTCAAGCTATGGCTATGCATGTGGTTTGAGTATGAGATTCTTAAGCTATTATCATATTATTTATGTTGATAGTTAGTGGAGAGTGTAAAGACAACCAACTCACAACTCCATTTGCACATTTGAGAGCATTTTGATATTCTAACAAAAGAGAGAAAAGGATTGAGAGTGTCTTCTTCCTTTTTCTTCTTCAAGTGTAGAGAATTCAAATATACAAAAGAGTTGTGTGCTTTCAACTTAAAGCCATTGTTGTACAAGGGTTGCACAAGTTCAAAGTCCATCATCTATTGGAGGTTGCATCCTTGTTCCACACATTTAAGCTTGGAGTGGCTCTAATAAGCTCTTGGGTTAAATTAAGAGAGGCTTGTAGATAGAGCTTCACCATCCTTAAAGATCATTCTTGTGCAACTTGTGTGTTTCAAGCCAGAGGCTTCATATTTGGGGAGCTTGGAGCTTGTAGATCAACATCAACCAAAGCTTATCAAGCGTGCTACCAACTTGGAGTTTTATAAGTGTTACCAAACCCTTAGTTGCTAGGTCTTGTATTGTGAATGCATGACTTGGTTGTTTGTTGATG
>CATIWO010243508.1:0-10295 GCA_949673435.1 Macaranga tanarius | reverse complement strand
ATAAACAAACAATTAACCTAATTTGAACAATTAGATAAATTGAAATCAATAACACACATAATCATTTTAAATCAAAATAATTCATTCAATTCAAAAGAAATTGAAAACAATCAGACATAAACAAAATTGAAAAAAAAAATAAAGAAAGTTATTGTTGTTAAAAAATAATTGGCCCTCAGAAACTCCTTTGGTAGACTGCAATGATGTGAGTCCCACAGTATAAGGCCAAGTCTCTTCTCTTTGGATCTACGTTCTTCTTTTTTCCTTTTCTGATTCTTTGTCAGGAGATTTTTTCTCTCTGCCTTTTTTTTTTACGTGATTTTTTTGTTCCTCCTTTCCTTTTTTTTCTCTCACTAGTCCTAGCTTTTATCAACAATAGATCTCTTTCCTCTATTAGTGTTTTACTCTAAGTCAATTTCATCTTGATTATTCTCCACTAATTTCTATCACCTATTATCTCTTATCTTTTATCAGGATTAGATTGAGATAAATTATGGGCTGGGCTTTCTTTAGAAAAGGCTAGTCCTTTAATCTTATACTGTTGGACCCATTTTTCTTGGGCTTTCATCATTAGGCTTTTGCCTCGTGAGCCGGATCAGACCATGTGTCCACAGTTTGCCCCCTTGGTTTTTGAAAAACCGGTTAAAGGTAAATTTTAAATTCGGTTTTTTGAAAAATAACATGCATGTAACAAAACAAAATGATATATTTGAATCCGGAGATTCGATTTTGAACCCTGAGGTTCGACATGTGAATTCGGAGATTCAATTTTTAAACCCTGAGGTTCGATTTGGGCACCGTCAACCTCGGGATATAACCTGAGAGGTGTGGTTTTGAATCCTGAGATTTGATTTGGGCACCATCATCCTCGGGGTACAACCCGAGAGGTATAGTTTTTAAATCCTGAGATTCGATTTGGGCACCGTCATCCTCGGGGTACAACCCGAGAGGTGTAGTTTTTAAATCCTGAAATTCAATTTGGGCACCGTCATCCTCGGGGTACAACCCGAGAGGTGTGTTTTTGAATCCTGAGATTCGATTTGGGCACCGTCATCCTCGGGGTACAACCTGAGAGGTGTGTTTTTGAATCCTGAGATTCAATTTGGGCACCGTCATCCTCGGGGTATAACCTGAGAGGTATTATTTTGAATCCTGAGATTCGATTTGGGCACCATCATCCTCGGGGTACAACCCGAGAGGTGTGTTTTTGAATCCTGAGATTTGATTTGGGCACCGTCATCCTCGAGGTACAACCCGAGAGGTGTGGTTTTGTCGCCGTCCAACCTTGGTGTTCGAACCAAGAGGCTTCAATTTGGAGTCGTCGTCCTACCTTGGTGTCCAAACTAAGAGGCTTCAATTTGGGGTCGCCATCCTACCTTGGTGTCCGAACCAAGAGGCTTCTTGAATCCTGAGATTTTATTTATACACTGTCATCCTCGTGGTATAACCCGAGAGGTGTGATTTTGAATCCTGCATAACAACATTAGCACTGACATGGTTTATGCCTTTGTATCTATAGACTACTAGAAAGCAGGGTGAGTATATATATGGTTCGTTCGAGGCCCAGTAGGATCTTATGTTCCAGATGTTAGAGGACTGGGAGTTATGTCATCATTTTTATACAATATGTATGCATGCTTTTATGATGTTTTCCTTTTCTGTTTGGATAGACACATTATGCAGGATTGGAAACCCAGATCCAGTTACTCCAACATTAGCTAGCTAATCTTCGAATGGGGAGCAGAGATGATGATGATGACGACTCTAGCGCTGGTGATGGAGATGATAGAGTTGCCCCTGCCGCTGATATCCCTCCATTTTTACAGATTTGGCTCCAAGAGAAATTGAGGCTATTAGGACCCCACAAAACATTGGAAAGTATAAAGCAAAGCAAAGTAGGCACGAAAATCGACCATTACAGAAACTCTCAACTGATCTGAAAGAGTGGTTGTCTAATTTTCCAGATGTCGGAGTTCGGTAAATGTGTCCTTGGTGGAATATCAAACATGTGACTATCAAAATATATATCTACTATGTTCCTCTTGCCGGACTGAAATTTTGCACATTCTACTACCCGATTCGATTCTGCCGCAGTACGGAGAGAAGTAATTGATTGTGGAACCCACACATGGTTTTTAACCTAGTCCTTTAACCTAGAACTTTATGGAGAATATGTCAGCGACCTGGCCACATCGTACCATTAGGCGAGACATTTCATTGGATGGAGACATTACCACTGATGATCACTACAAGGCTTGGATCCAGTTACAACAGACAGAATAAGATGAATTCATCAAAAGTCAAAAAAAATAAGGGATTTATTTAAGGTAAGTATACACAAAAAATAAGAAAGAACAAAAGGAAAAGGACTTAGATTTACTTCCTTCCTTAGTTTCAGCAACTTAATTAGACTCAGCTCGTCTTATGTGATATCTTTTCTTTTTAGTTAAACTCATTGTAATAAGCATTTAATGCAATATTTGATAGAAATAAAAGCAATCCTCTTCATTTATATTAAGCACAACTGTACATATAAATTGCTTCTAACATTTCTCCTGTTGTTGGATGGCTTGCCTTTGTAAGTTTTCTAGCCAACTATTTTTATACTCTCTCTCTCTCCTTTTATTTATCCTTAACTTTTGCCTAGGCCGCTCCTTTATGGAGTTTTCAACCCAGCAGGATTTTTTTTACTCTAACTTTTGCCTAGACAACCTCTTTTTGAGGTTTTCTCCCTAGCGAAACTTTACATAAAGTATTTCTTGAGCTTATCCAGATTGATAAAATTTCTGAACTCATTCCCTTCCATATCAGATAAAATGGCTGCCCCATTTGAGAATATCTTCTTCACAAGATAAGGTCCTTCCCAATTCAACTTGAACTTTCTCCTTGGATCAGTAAGGAGTGATTTCATGTGTTTCAACACCAAATCACTTTTCTTTATCTTTCCCGATTTGATTCTCTTATTGTAAGCTCTGGCGATCCTCTTCTGATAGAGTTGCATGTGATACATAGCTTTTAATCTCTTCTCGTCCAACAACGTCAACTGTGCCAGCCTATTTTCCACCCACTGATACTCAGGAATCTTTATCTCTAACAGAACCCTTAAAGATTGGATTTCCACTTCCACTGGCAATATCGCCTCACACCCATATACCAATGAATATGGTGTAACCCCAGTTGATATTCTTGCGGTCGTCCGATAACCCCATAATGTAAAATGTAACTATTCATACCAATCCTTATAACTCTCTACCATCTTGGCTAGGATTCTTTTGATGTTTTTGTTTGCGACCTCAACTGCACCATTAGCCTAAGGACGATAAGGAGATGACCGATGATGCTCTATTTTATAGTGCCGGAGTAACGCGGCAGTTTCTGACTGAAATTGAATCCCATTATTGGTTACAACATGATGAGGCAATCCATATCTGCAGATTATATTCCTCTCTATGAACCTTGCCATTTGTTTTGACCCGACCAAAGTGTATGACTCGGCCTCGACCCATTTAGAGAAGTAATCCACCGCCACCATAATATATCAATGTCTATTCGATGCTATTAGTCTTATTTCCCCGATTATGTCAATTCTCCAAGCTGTAAAAGGCCACGGAGACGTCAACCCTTGAAGTTCCATTGAAGGAAGATGACTAACATCCCCATAAGCTTGGCAATTATGGCACTTTTTCATAAATTTGACACAATCTGACTCCATGGTCAACCAGAAGTATCCCTGATGAGTTATCTTTTTAGCCAATACCGTTCCATTCGTATGAGGCCCACAAACACCTGCATGCACAGCTTCCATAATCGTCTGAGCTTCTTCCTTATCTACACATCACAAATACATCCCAGTTGGCATTCTCTTATACAGCATACTAAGATGACTGATAAACTGTCTAAATAGTATTTTCAAGGATGTCTTTTCCTTCCTATTTGCATCCTCAAGAAACTGTCCAGTCTCAAGGTACTTCTGCAAACTATAAAACTATAGCTTTTCCGCTGGTTCCATTGGCATTACCTTTATCTCTTCATGACATGGAGTCCTAGACTTCACTAGAATCAAAGGCTGAGCTGGAGCCTTGGCGCCACTTTGCCACATCGAAGCTATTGTAGCCAGAGCATCTGCAACTTGATTATCTTCCCAAGGTAAGTGTATGAATCTATATTGATTAAAAGAAAGAGTTACAGTGGCCAAATAATTCACATAAAGCCTCAGCCTATCCTCTTTAACTTCCTATTCCTTCGAAACCTGCTTCACTACTAACATGGAATCCCCGTACACTGTTACTTCTTCTGCACCCGTACTTCGCAAAGCTTTTAATCCGAATATGCATGCCTCATGCTCAGCTTGATTATTGGTCATCTTAAACTCCAGCCTTTTTGCTATAGGAATCATTTCGCCCTCAGGAGTGATCAAGATTACCCCCACACTTGCCCCCTTGCTATTAACTGCTCCGTCGAAATACATACGCCATCCTTGCACACCTCAATGGCTCTTAAATGCTCATCGGGAAAGTCTAGTTCCCATTCCTGATTGTCATCCATAGGATGCTATGCTAAAAAGTCTGCAACAACCCTTCCTTTTATCACTTTTCTGGACAGATACTCGATGTCAAACTCTGTAAGCAGTACTAACCACTAGGCTAACTTTCCTGTGAGATCAGGAGTTTGCTGGAGGTACTTCAGGGGATAATGCTTTGATACTGCTTAAATCTTATAGGATTGGAAGTAGTGCCGAAGTTTCTTAGTCGCCCACACAACTGACAGACATGTCTTTTTAACCAAGTTGTAATTTACTTCATAAGGTAGAAACTTCTTACTCAAGTAGTATACAGCATGTTCTACTCCATTCTCATCCTCTTGTGCCAACATTGCCCCCACATCTTCCTTTTCGATGGCTAAATACAAAATCAATGGCTGTCTCGGTCTCGGAGGTTGCAACACAGGTGGCTTCATTAAATATCTCTTGATAGTCTCAAAAGCCTGCTGGCATCGATCATCCCATACCACTGGCTGATTCTTCTTAAGCAGCTTAAAAATCAGGTCATAAATGGTAGTCAGCTTAGTTATGAACCTGCTGATATACTAGAGATGCCTTATGAATCCTCTCACCTCTTTTTCTGTTCTCGAAGCTGGCATTCTACTGATGGCTTTTATCTTTTCTGGATCAACCTCTATCCCTTTTTGGCTAACTATATGACCCAATAATTTTCCTGAAGTAACCCCGAACGTACACTTCTTTGAATTTAGTCTCAAATTATACTTTTCAGCTCTATCCAGAAACTTGTCTAGAGCTTCAAAATGCCTTTCTTTGGTTGGAGACTTAACCATCATATCATCCACATACACTTTAATCTCTTTGTGGATCATATCATGCAGCGGAGTAGTAGCCATTCGCTGGTATGTTGCTTCAGCATTCTTTAGTCCAAACGGCATCACCAAGTAGCAATAAATTCCCCATTCGGTTATGAATGAGGTTTTTAACTTATCTGCCTCAGCCATCTTAATATGATTGTATCCAAAAAATCCATCCATGAAAGAGTACATTGCACTCGAAGTTGCACTATCCACCAAGGTGTCAATATGAGGTAAGGGAAAATTATCTTTTGGGTAGGCCTTGTTCAGGTCCCGGTAATCAACACACATTCTTACTTTTCCATCTTTCTTCGGTACTGGTACAATGCTTGCAAGCCACTTTTTGTCATCAACTACCTCAAGGAATCCTACCTTCCACTGTTTCTCGACTTCTTCTTTGATCAGGAGGGCCCATTCTGGTCTCAATCTTCTTCTTTTCTGTTTGACTGGTATGATGTGAGGATAAGTAGGGATCTCATATTCCACAATCTTGCGATCTATCCCTGGTATATTCTCATAGCCCCAAGCGAATACTTTCTGTCTCTTTATTAATATTTCTTTCATTTTTTTAGTCTCATTAGGAGAAAGATCAGAAGCAATTATTATATTTTTGGGATTTTCAATTGTGCCTAAATTAAATATTTCGGTTTGCATAGAATTAATGTCAAATATATGCATGAAATGATCATCACAATAAGCATAACCATTAGGTAAGACATCACACAAGTAAGCAAAATCAAATTTCATTGCATCAACTTTAGATAAAAATGAATTATCAAGTTCAAACAGACTAGCAAGGGAAATATTAAAATTATCAGAAAAAGTGTCAATAAATGAGTTGTGGATGAAGGTCTCCAAGTCCACAGCAGCATCCTCACTCTGACCAGCATCTCTAGCAGCAATCTCTACTCCTTCGATAGTAATCCCCTTGCTTTTGGAGTCCTTTTCAGCATCAGCATCCACAGCTTTCTCCACAGCATCCTTCTTGCCGGTGGTGAGTTCCACAGTAGCAGCAGCAACTTCCTCGTCCACTATCAGCTCTTCTAGTATTGGTTTATTCATGCTTTATTGACCCAGATAATCCACAAAGATCTCAAACCCAGGGACCTTTATACCTTCCAAAAATAGAGGCTCGGGCTTGCCCTCGTAGGGATTGTAGTTCCCCTCTCGGATGAACCTCTCCCAAAGTGACCACTTCTCTTCACTATCAGGTCCATCCTTTTCCCCATGATAATCGATCCCATGCTTCAAAATCTGTAACTTAGCTTCCATAAATTCAGGTGGTCCAGACTAGTTCTTTCCTAATCCCAATCCTGGCATGAAGTTTATCCTTTTAAGCATATTCAGCACCTTTTCCTCCATGAAATCTTCATAAATTATACAGACCTCAAAACTAAGATTTAGAGGGATTTCCTTAGGAGCCAATTTCAGAGTTGTAATGGCCACCTCAGACTCAGCTGTGATGGTGACTATCTTCCCTTCATATGGGAACTTGATCTTTTGATGGAGAGTAGAAGGAACTCCACCCAGAAGATGAAACCAAGGTCTTCCCAACAACACAGCAAAAGTAACTGGGATGTCGATCACATGAAGAGTGACCCAAGCTTCGATAGGTCCAGTCTTGACCAGAGTTCTGAATGTACCTTCCACAGATCTTTTGGTATCATCATAAGCTTTGATTATCACATTAAAAGGTTATAGGTCAGCAACAGTTAAACCAAGCCTTGGCAGTATCTTCAAATGACACACATTGATGGCTGACCCATTGTCAACCATTACACAACAAGTCATCTTCCCTTTAATTTCAGCCTTGATGAACAATGCTCGGTAACGATCTCTCCCTTCCAATGGTAGATCCTCATCAGTGAAAATAATTGCCCCCTCAGGCTTTTGCATTAAAGAACCCACCAACTGTTGAGGGGTTGTACTAGTGGAAACTTTCCTCTCATGTAGAACTTGGACCATAGTATCTCGATGAATTTTAGATTGCATCAAAAGTTCCCAAATACTGAACATTGTCTTCTTCGGAAGCTCTTTCTTCGGTTCTTCCTTTTCTTCGGTCTTAGGCTCAATTTTAGGTTTTTCTTTTCTAACTAGCTCTTCCTTTTTCTCCCCCTTCTTCTCCTCAGTTGATGCCACAGGTTCGACCACCCATTCTCTTTCACCTCCCCATACATCAATTCCTTCTTGGGTTTCTTCATCATCGGAAGACCAAATATCCAATATGTTCACAAACAGACCCCTCTCACAGGTGGATTCCGATTTGATAGGTTGGGTAGATTCAAGGTTAGGCTCGAGGTTCATGAAAGAGTTTAACACTTGTTCTTCAGTTAATCCAGTGCCAATCAACAGGACATGTTGGTTTGAAGGTGGGGTATTTTAGTAATTTGGCAAAGGGTTAGTTTGGGTATTTGACTTTCTAGTTTCTGGGTCAACTAGTTTTCTAGAGTCAATAAGGTCTTGGATGTCGTGTTTAAGGCGGGTGCATTGGTCAGTGTCATGTCCGATCATTTGGTGGTATTTATAAAATAGCTTCGGGTCGGCATTGGAAAACGGGGCCTTAGGTGGTAAAGGGTGAAGAAGTCCTTTCTCAATGAGCTTTTCAAGGACTTTTGAGAGGGGCCTTCCAAGGTTAGAAAATTTTTGAGGCCGATCAATAGCATTAATTTGGACATTGCTGTTTGGTCCTTCCTTATCCCCATATCTTCCTTTAAAATATTTCTTTTCTTGAGCCACGTCACCCTCTTTCTGAACTCCAAACCTATAGAGTTCTTCAAAGTTTCTAATTCCCATATCTTTTAGCTTCCTAGCAAGTGGTGGAATACACCCATCAATAGCGAGCATCAACCGATCGGATTCGGCTGGTAGCTGTCTCATTTGTGCCAGCTTGCCCCTCCATCTGGTCAGATAATCAGAAAAAGACTCATTGAATTTTTGCTTAGTATTTTGTATATCTTTCAATGAAACTTCCATCTGAGAGTTCAGCCCATACTACTTCATAAAAGCAGCGTACAATTCTTTCCAACTAGCTTGCACGTAAGGTTCTAAGGAATAATACCAGCGAACTGGTGCTCCCTCCAAGGACAATGGAAATTGTTTTACAATCTGAGATGTAGTGAGCTTAGTTATTTTCATATGAGTGATAAATTATTTCAAATGCAAATGTGGATCTTCTATTCCCGAATACTTCTTCATATCTGGGAACTTGAACTTTTTTGGTAAAGGCTCTTGATTGTCAAAATCCATATCACTATAGTCCATTGACGCATCCATACCATTATCCCTCATCAGCAGTTGCATTTGGGATCTCATTTTTGCCATCTCCTTGGCCCATGCAGGCTCTTCAGAGATCACAGTAGCCTGAAATTCTTGCTTATGAGGATCGACAAGCACTATCTCAAGATCATCATCATGGTCCCTGGATTTCCCAATTGTAGCTTCACCCTTGTCAAGATCAATCGGTTGTTTTCCCCTGGCCGTCTTAAGAATTTCGCCCATTACCTCTCGGATAAGGTTCTTAGTACAACAGCGATCTCTTCTTTCAACTGTCTTCTAAAGGCTTCCAAATCAGTATTGTTAGTCATTGTTACAATTTCAGTGTGTGGAGTAGCTTTAATGGGTGTAGATCTGATTAATCGACCTTCTTAGGTGCGTGTCCAAACGGAAGACGAAGGATCTATTCCTACAAGACAAAGGGTTAGAAATATGCATGACATGTATGCATGATATGCATATTTTTTTTATTAAGGGCTTAAACAAAACAGATAAACGAACAAGTAAACAAGCACACATAAGGTCTCAAACATAACTTTCCAACCTTATTCCTCCCACACACGTGTTCAAGGTGAGTCTCTTGTCCTAAAATTTTTGGTCTGGGTTTTAATTATCAACAGGGGATAAGAAAACTGACATACATGCAAATCTCTCAAGACGTAACAACTAAGTAGTATATCTCTTCCATAAAACTAAAGTCCAACATAACGGGCCATGATAAAAGGACAAAAGCCCAATCTAAAATGGCTCATCATTATTGGGCTTGAGCTTTATGAATGAAACGACTATATGGCAATAAAATACATGCATTTAGGGAAATCTTAGGAGTAGTTGCTAGGGCACTACATGAGCTGAGTCTCGGGTAAAGTCAAAGGCTCCCACAGTCTATTATATACTTTTTTCGTCTCCCCATTCAAGGATCCGAATGACGTACTCGATGTACTGCACTGTGAGTGACAATAGCTATATATTCCACCACCAGGTTTGCATGAAACACAGGCAATAAAGCAACAACCATTATCGATTTAATAGGGACTGTGTGCACAGTATGTGAAAATGGTGTAGTGAATGCAAATGTAAAAGGAATTACTAGATAATTAAAAATAATAAAACACAAAATACTGAAATCAGTTTCTTTATCCCCAGTGGAGTCGCCACTATAGGCGGCACGATTCAGTGCGCGCCCAAGTGTTCGATTACCACGGTACTGTGCGGGCTCAGGGCCCACTAGGAATACAACTTTGGTCCTTAATAGGCTTGGGTCGAAGAATGGAGTCGCCACCCGGGTGAAATCCATGAACACTTTTACAGCAACTGGATCCCACGGAGGGAGCCTAGCAGCCGTCCTCAGAGATTGGGTCCGGAAACTAGGTATGGGCTTTTGAATGGCCCACCCGACCTTGCGATCGGCCTCCGTTTGTGTTTTATGTTTTATCATTTTTAATTATTTAATTATCCCTTTAATTACATGCAATTGGGCTTTAATCAATTTCTAAATTTTAGTTTTAGCCCAAGTTATTAATTAGTCCAATTACATGCAATTTTGGTCTGATTCATACACCCACACCATTCAACAATAAACCAAAATAAAAATAATAAAAATAAGACAACTAAAATTAAAAGCACACACAAAGAAATGAGGGAGGAGAAATGAATTACAACCCATA